>JAQZBX010039154.1:0-23158 GCA_029593785.1 Cabassous unicinctus
AAAAAAAACGGTGGTGGGGGGCGGGCAGGGGGATTAAAATGGATTAAAAAAATAAATTTATTAAGGAGATTTGTTTGAATATCTATGATGAGTTGTCTCAACTCCTTTATGTTATGTGGAGGCTTAGTTTGTTCCTTTGGGCCATATCTTTCTGTTTCCTGGTATAGATTGTTATTTTTTGTTGGTGTCTTGGCATCTGATTTACTTGATGTATTTATTCTTAGCTCAGTTTCTCTTTTTAGTCTATGGTTTTCAATTTGATTGGCTTTGTACTACAGTCCCTCTTTGATACTTGCTTCACCTTAATTTGGAACTTTATAATGGCTCATGTCTAGCCTATTTGAATGTTTTCAGCTCTTTTTCATTGGTTTCTTGCCCTTTCTCCCTTGCTGACTGCCGAGTAGGAGCTGAGGATGTGGTTGGTACTATAAGCCGTGGAGGCTGAAGCTGCTTGTGTTGCCCCAGGTACCAATGAAGCTTCTCCCACCTTTCTCTGCTTCCACGGGTAGGGATGGAGCCACAGCTGTGTGCAGTAATCCAAGCTGTGCAAGCCAAGACAGTCTGTAGTTGCCCCGAGAGACTGATGAAGCTCTACACCCCTTCCTCCCCTGCCTGGGGTGGGTATGGAGCTGCAGGTGTGGGAAGTAAACTAAGCTGTGCAGGTGAAAACTGACTGCAGTTGCCTGGATAGACTGACAAAGCACCAGCCTACCACCTACCCTACCAAGGTGGGGATGGAGCCACAGATGTGCACGACAGTCTTGTCTGTGCAGGCTTAAAGTGACTGCAAGTTGCTGGAAAGGCTAAGGGAGCACTCCCCCTTCTCTTCCCTCTGAGGGGTGGGGATGGAGTCCCAAGCATGCCCAGCAATCTAGTCCATGCAGGCTGAAAGTGACTTCCGTTGTCCAGAGAGGGTAAGGGAGCACTGCCCCTCCTCCTGCGCTGTCAGGGGCAGGGATAGTGCCACAGGAGTGCCCAACAATCTAGTCTATACGGGCAGACAGCAGCTGCTTTTGCCCAGAAAGGCTGAGGAAACACCATCCCCCCTCCTGTCCTATTGGGAGCAGGGATGTAGCCATAGGTTTGCTCAACAATCTAGTCTGTGCAGGCCAAATGTGACTGCAGTTGCCCAGAGAGGCTGAGGGAGAACTATCCCTCCTCTCCGTTGGGGCCAGAGATGGAGCCACAGGTGCCCAACAATCTAGTCTGTTCTGGCTGAAAGTGCCTGCAGTTGCCCCGAGGTGTTGAGGAAACACTGTCCCCACTCCTGTCCTGTTGGGGTCAGGGATATAGCTATATGGGTACCCAGCAATCTTTTCTGTGTGGGTGAAAGAAACTAATGTTGCCCAAAGAAGCTGGTGCAGGTCCTCTCAGCTTCCTCCCTGCCGGAGTCAGGGCTGGAGCCCAGGCTAGAGCAGCAAGCCAACCTGCGTGGAAAGAAGCTGTTTCCTACCATCACTGTGATTTTCAATCAGCCTTGCTTCCCCTCTTGCTGGAGGTGGAGTTAAAATAGAGGCTACTGTTCTCTTTCTGATTTGGAAACCTTCACACTTTAGCTCTTCTTAGGATTGGACTTTGGCCAGCCAAATTTACTCATCAGTAGCTGAAGTTGGTGTCTGACTGCCTCTTCCTCCCCCATTTTTGGGAAGGAGGTTCCCACTTCAGCCAGGGAATAGCTCGCCAGACGTCTTGCGCCGCCCATGGGGGTTGGGCACCCACCTCCGCGGTGTGGAGTGCTCTACTCACGAATCTTCACTGCAGATGGGCAGTCTCCTCCTTCTGTTCTTCTAGGGATGTTGCAGGATGCTCTTCAGGTCTCCTGGGCTCTCCAAACAGGTGATTTAGATGGCTCTGGCTGATTACTAACGGCCCCATAGGTGCTGACCCTTGGTGCATCCTACTCTGCTGCCAACTTTCCCCTCCCTCCTAGATAAGCTTTTGTTGTTCTGGCTGAGTTTTGAAAGTAAGGCCTTTGGTATGTGCTGTTCTCTCCTGAAAGAACAAGAATCTCCAAGTTTTCAAAGGCCCTGTGGTTGGTTGAAAGAGGAAGGGTGAGATGCACTGTGGGGCTGGGAGGGAGGAGCCTGTTAGCCCAGAGGCTGAGGAACAAGATCTTGATTTTATTCTTAAGACTGTCACACATTTCCTGTGTGACCTTTGGGCTTGCCATTTATCCCTGTGCCTCTCAGAGCCAGCAAAATAAGTATTATTTGTAAAGTACACTGCAGTTCCCTGTTGAAAGGTACCAGTTAAGTGCAAGTGTTATTATTAATTTGCTCAGCCTTGCCCTTTGTATTCTTGCTGGGATTTTGACACCCTGGGTATATTTGTCTTCCAAATCTTCCCTCTCTTTTCTCTTCCCACCATTAATTTCCACTGAAGTAGGTGGTGACCCCACCATGGCACGAACTATTTTCCATGGTGGCATTGGGGTTTTTCTATCTACTCTCCAAAAATCAGAGTTACATGGAGCCTAAAACATCCATCCCAGCTTCTTTCCTTTCCTTTAAAATGTTTACGTAAATAATCAATGGAATAAGTGTTCTAAATGTCGTAAAGTAGCATGTAGTCTTAAAAGACTCTCTATAAATTCAAAATTAGTCTTGTCAAAGTTTAACGTAATTCTTCAACTATGCCAAACATGGTTCTGCTGGCCCAGGGCTGTGGGGTGGTGGAAAGCAAAAAGCTGGAGCTTTCAAAAAAAAAAAAAAAAAATTAAAAAGTGGGAATGCTTCTAAGATCCACTTGTCTAGAAACTACTCAGTCTCTATTAATCACGAGGTGGTCTTCAGGTATATTTTCACTCTGTGAGAAAAGGCAATTTTTATAGAAATTTCTATACCAGATTTGTGAGGCAATATGCCGTGTGTCTACACAATTAGCTTCACTTCAAAACACTGACTAGCAGAGGGATGGATGATAGTAGCTGGAAGACTTATTTTCCCTTTTAGCTGTGACGCTTTAATGACTTTACCCCTCAGTTTTCCCTCTGGCCCCAGATAGTAATATTCTTATACAAATTAAGTCATATGATTCTTCACTTTTACCACACCAAATCCTACAGACCTCACATCAATTATTGATTTGCTTTGGGTGACTCAATATGGTAGGGAAAATCATTTTTGTCTTCACTGTCGTTCCAAGTTTCTATAATACGGAGCTGAGGCTGGGTTTTGGAGACGGCTTTGTTCTTTTCCAGACACACGCCGAAGTGGGGGACAGCAACAGCATTTCAATCCAGTGCACCCAGACACAGGGCTCGGATTCATATCCACTTCACACATTCATCACTCTACTTGCTTTTGATAGATTATTTCTCCAATCATTCTAGCCATACCAATTATGTGCATCTCAATCTTTAAGGCATTTATCATCTCTACTCCCAATATTTGCATTTAACCATACAGAATCTGATATCATTGTCAGTCTATTTGTTGGATTTTAATCTTGTCTCCCCATGAAAAATATATGTTCCTTAAAAGAGAGAAACATATTTTATATTTCTCTTTTGTCCTGTCACTGCCTAGCAGGTGCTGAGAAAATTCTTTTCCAGTTACCTAGGTGCACAATGGTATTGGCTATACTCGCCCTAAGTTGCATAGTGCCAGAGGTCTATAATTATACACATATGTATCTGCAAGACAGACTTGAGAAATATACCATGCTCATTTGTGAATGGGGTAGACATGGGTTGGGACAGCTCTTGGCAGTGATTAAAGAGAAGATATAAACCTTGGGTTGTTTGGGTGGAAAGGAAACACCTCTAGTTGCATTTTTCTTCCTTCGATGAGCCATTAGAAAAGGTCCTAGCCCAAGTCCATGGGGCATATCCGTAGACTCCTCAGGCATCTTTGAAAACAAGCACCCTCCCACTTGGTGCTTGGAATCAAGTGTAGAAACAGGGAGAGGAGCTTGGAGGTTATTGCAATAATCTGGTGAAATACGATGGTGGCTTGGACCGGGCTGGGTGCAGCAGGAGTGGTATAAAGTGTGGGATGCTTGATCTACTTGGAAGTAGAGCCAGTTAGATGGATAACTGATCAGGGCCCTTTTAGTGATGCCAGAATTCCAGAGAATGAGCCCATGGAGGAATGCCACACAGAAGCTCCCTATCCCTGGTGGTCAGTTATCTGGGACAGATCCTGGGTGCTGGTGTCTCGCTTGTGGTCATTCTGGCTACTCTGACAGGTTGGCATGTGGATTGCATGTTGGAGAAATAACCCAGGCCCTCTAAGCTAATTCCTTTCCTGAGGAGGTGACATCAATCATTCAGAAGTTTTAAAAATGCATTAGCTGCCTGGACAGTCCCCCTCCCATCCTGGGCTCAGCCACGTCACGGGAAAGCTATCATCATGCAGCCTGTGCATTTTGCATTCGTTGAGCTCTTTTTTTGTGAGGGACTCAGGAATTGGAGCCCCATCCAAGTGTTGGTCCACGGGACTCCCTTTCTTGTTACTGTTTAGAAAAACTAGACTTTATTCCCACTTGGTTGTTCACAGGGTTTGGCCTGGAGCACAGTCCTGCAAACATTACAAGCTGGCTGTGTTAGCAGTTCCTCATCTCCTCACCACCTCACCTGGAGGAGGGAGGGCTTTTTTCTGTAAGACAAGGATGATTTGCTAAGAACATCTCATTGGGACCCAGGACAGAGACAACCAACAAAAGGGATGAGCCATCTCAGGAATCCCAGCCTTACCCCATTTACTAACTGTGGGTCCTTGGCCAATTGACCTAACAGCCCTGGGCCTCAGTTTGCTCAGCTATAAAGTGGGAATAATAACGGTACCCATTTCCTAGAATCTTTGTGGGGATTAAAATAGTTAATATAAGTAAAATATTTAAAATAGTACCTGGCACAAATTATACATCATGTAAGTGTTTGCTGCTATCAATAATTACATTATTTATTGTATAATATATTACATATTTAGTATGTTATTTATTATACACTTATTATGTTATTAGTATTTTCTTGAACCAGTTTGAGTCCCTAGCCTTTTGATACCCTGAGGATTTGGCTCAGGGTAGTTACTGGATTAATTTGTGTGACTCCTGTACAGCTATCTCTTGTAACATCTTTAATTGAATAACTACTAAGCCTGGATCTGTGTTGGAGACTTCCCATTTGTGGTCCACAAACCCATGGTGCCTGTTTAGAGGCGAAGAAACTGAAGCCCAGAGTGTTAAGGAATTTCCACTGGCACACAGCTGCAATTAAAATCAGGTCCCCTGACCCCAAGCCCACAACCCTCTCCACTACCAGTATTTACAAAGCCAGGGCAGTGAGTGCTTCCCAAGTGTCTACTCTATACTCACTGCTGATCAAGGCACTTTGAGGCAGTTATTCTCAACCTGGATCAGGACTCTGAGCTTGGAAATTTGGGGCTAGGTCTGGGCATCTTCATGTTCGCAGGCAACGCCGGGAGCTTCCAAGGCAGGTGGGCCTCAGAGGCATACTGGAGGCACATCAGTGGAAGGTATGCAAAGACATGGCCTCAGTGCCCAAGGGGTCTTCCTAGGAGGACAAACTTCATTGAATCAAATAAAAATGCACAATAAGCAGTGATGCTATATGAGTCTATTCTGCGAACAGCCCAGTGTTCCCAAGTACTGGTGAGAACCATGTTCTACATGTTGAACGTGGTCAGAGAAGGAAGGTATCTTGGAGGGCAGGGGTAGCTGGGAGATGTGTCATGATACAGAACTCCACAGACTGGTAGGGCTTGGGTATGTGAAGAAGAGAGGTGAGGGCAGTACAAGTAGGGATGCTGTTTGCAGAAAGGACCAGAAGTGAAAGGCACGTGGCCTGAGCAGGATGGTGAGGGCTCCCGCGGACATGTTTCCCATTTCCTTAGTGAACTGAAGACCTGTCTGTAAAATCAGTGGTGCCTTCGTATTGCTTTCTCTGCCCTCATTAAAGGGATCATTGTGGGAGAGATGAACGGGTGGCATAAACTAGGGGGAGTGCCCACTGCAGGTTGCATAAATGAGTCAGACCTTGGCATGTTGGTGATGGCCATTCTCCTTTTCCTGGTGATAGTGTTCCGTGCTTTTCTCCCTCACTCTTGCCATCCCACCGAGTGATAATGATAGACCAGTGCAGCCTGCTGAGATGTTCCCTCAGACGTGGATGGTGATATCTACCTGTTTTGTGGGTTTCATTGTGGTCTCATAAGCCTTTTGCTTGTTTGTAGCTTGGCCAGCTGTGCCCTCCTTGTGGGAATGACCACCAGGGATTGTAGCAAGTGGAAGGCAGACCCTCTAGGCCTTCCCTCTTCATTGTTCACTGTTCATCCCCCTAATTTTGCCCATGCCTCTGACTCGCAGTAGGACTTCAGATGATCCAATTCTCCTCACTGGATCCCACCTTTTCTCTCCTAAAATGAAGTCCCGGAACAATCTTGACAATAATCCTTCCCAGAGTAACATTCTACAGGTTGGATACTAGTTTGAATCCTTGGAAATAACCTTGATGTTTAGTTGCCTTCGAGAAGACTTCCTACTTCTCTGTCATATAGGAACCAGCGTGAGAGCTGGCCATTTTCTTTTATACCTCCTGCTAGACTGGAGCTATGCTTGAGTTGAGGGAAGACAAGAAGGCTATCCTGAACCCAAGTACCATTTCCTCAGACTTGAAGTCATGGGGTTTCGCTTGGTAAAGTTTCTCTGAGGTCAAACAGGAAAGACCTAGCTTCAATGTGTTTGATCCAGCGACTATCCACGATGGAGATTCTCAGATAAAAAGCCCTTCCACACACAAGATAGCCATTGCCACGGTTTTTGCCAAAGCACAAGTCTGAATGGGGACCTTGTTATTAATCACTGTGTGTTGATTGTAAATGGAGCACAGAGTCACCCTTCCATCAAGAGGGAGGCAGTCTCCTGGAGTGATGGACACTGTGGCCAACTGGCTCCCACCCACATCTCCACCTTTATCACATCCCTTCTCTTCTTCTCTCCCTCCACAACTCACCACAAGACAGCATCTGTGGCGGGGCGGTTTACCTAATCCAATAGAAAGGAAACCCAATGGCAATTGACTTATCCATCAAACTTACTCCGTGTCCTCCGACAATCGATAATTATTAATTGCCTACGTTCTCCCTAAGCCTGTAAACCCTGCCCCTCTTTTGTCTCTGAGACAGCAAATGGAGTTGGGATTAGCCAGCTGGGCTTTTGTGACGTCTAACATGCTTGTCTTTGTGCTTTTGGCTCATCGCTGCCTTTGCTAGGATGAAATAGTAGGCCTTCCCACTAGGCATGGCTCAGCAACTCTGCTAGTGTCTGTGCTTTATTGGGCAATAAATTAATACAGAACACTGCCAGGGAAACAGATAAATGGATAGGACAGCAAATGCATTTTTAAAAAGGAAAATGGCTTTGTTTCTTAGAAGCATCTTTTGTATGATTAGCTCAGTTACTGTTTGGTGTCCTTGATTGGGGATGGGGATGGGATCCTGATTAAAATTCATCACTGACACACTCACTGCCTCAAGGGATTTGGGGAAGAGGAGGGAATTTGTTTAGAAGGCTCCTGGCTCCTGGGAGAGACTGGTCTTTTAGTCATGTGTGAGACAAATTCTGCCTGAGTTTTAAGCCTATAAATAGTATGTGTTTCAGGGCTGGCTGTACCTGCAGGTCATAATCAAGGTAGTCATATTTGAAGGAGTTAGGAGCGATCTTTTATGATTTGTCATGGTCATTAACTGTATCCCTACGGTTCACAATGGAAAGAGGGAAGGGGAGGGAAAAGAGACTCTATGGAGAAGGAGCTCCTTGTTTGCAACACAAGTCTCACGAAGCCAACAGAAAGAAATTCTAGATGTTATTGGAAAGGAAAACCTTCCAGACTCAAGCAAAAGACAATGGAAAAGACTAAGGGTATGAGAAAAAAAATAAGTGTTGAAGTATTGGTAGTTGTAATGTTGTAGCTAAAGGAAGTGTCCCAAAATATTCTGCCTTGGAAAAGAAAAACTCAACTATCACCAGATAATTGGTATAGATGGATATGAATTGGTTTCAGGGCCAAACACTGAGAAATTGTATCCTTAGCAGGGAAATTGATGTGTTAAACATGGAAGCCAATGCATGTTTATACTTGCAAGAATTGTGGACAGAAATTTTGAGTTGTAAAAAAAATTAAAAATGATAAAAAAAAAAATCCCTCCCTTCCCTATATATACATGTAAGCATAAAATTGTGTATGTCTTGTCATAACTAATTTCTGGAAGGAGTTCTCTCCGCAGTAGAATATCAGCTGTATAAAGGACCTTTGTCTCTTGTTCTCTGCACCGCATGTAAGAGATGAATACATCTATGTGGAACAAAGAACCTATAAGTGGATTATGTTCTACCCTCCAAATTCTGCCCATTATTCCATTACAGCTTAACCACACTTCCGCCAGCACCTTCCCTGACTACTCCTGCCTGGACTGACCGTTCTTTCTTCTCTCCTCTACTCACCTGATTAATTCTAAATCTTTTTGTTTTATTGAAATCAAGTTCCTTGCTTTGGACCATTTCTATTGTCTCAATATGACTTTAGAATCTTAAAGTATCGATCTGTCTATATCCATTCCACAAACCTTTTCAGGATGCTATAAAATTTTTATCTGCATTTCTCTTAGAAGTGATGAGTTGCATGAATTGAATTCAATTCATCCTGTAAGCATAATAGCTTATCATAATAGACCCTTCATGTAATAAGTACTTCAGAAAATAATTTAGCCTTTACTGGATTTTTTTTTTCACTTCAAATGATTGGTCGGTATGCTTAATCGCCCAAGAACTCAGCTTTCTCATAGAAATTGAATTCATACTTGCATGTGACCTACCTCCTGAGTTTCACTTTAAGAAACAGAGGAAGAATGGAGGGGAGGCAGGAGAAAAGAGAGTAAAAGAGAAAGAAAGTATGGACATGTATTCATGTCCCTAGCTTACTTTTATTATTATAAGTGTTGAGGACTTATGTACAGCTATCTTGTAGAAAATATTTATGAAGTGTAAGTGTCATAGAATTTGAAATCAGAGGAGGGTAGATGAGTCGATGCTTCTTGAGCTTAGGGAAAGTACCCTGATGGCTTCTGGTAAAAGGAATGTTTCAAGCTCTCTCATCTCTGGTGCTCTTACTATTTCCAGATATCTATTCTTGGTAGGGGGTTTAGTAGAAATGGCATGTGTTTGCGAAGGATTTGCTTTATTGGAACAAATCATTTGCAATAGAAATATGTTTACTAAGGTAAGTGCCATTTTAAATGTAATGTGCTGTACTCCTGGCAAGTAATTGTAAAGATGACTCAAAGCTTTTTTGAAACATTGCCATATAATTAAAGAAAACCAACTTAATGGTCTAAGATTTAGCATTATTCTTTACAGTTTTATTCTTGGACTGGAAAATGGTTGCAAAAATAGCTTCATTTAATTAGAATGAGAAACATAGTGCACATGTATAGATGCATGTATATATATTTACTTCATTTAAAAAATTATTATTTGTAGAAATAGTCTACCATGTGTGACCAAGAAATTAATTTAGGGATTGCACTTTATTCATCCCATTCATTCACCAGTGAGTATTCACTGAGGATGGGCCTTATGCTAGGCAGTAAGAGGAATGCAGGAGGAACATAATATTCAGCATACAACCTCAACGAGCTCATAGTTTATTTGGAGAGACAAAACATATACACAAAAATAGCCAAATGTCAAGTAGTATGGAACTGAGTGTCCTCAAAATGTGAAAGATAAAATATGCTTTGGAATATCAAGCAAGGAGGAGCAGGGGAATCAATAAATCAAGGAGGGCATTCATTCATTCATTCATTCAACAATTCTTTATAAAGCACCTAGTATGCTCCAGGCACTGAACTGCAGGCTGGGGATACAACAAGGATAAAACCACACCAAGTCCTTGTCCTTATACAGCTTATTGTCTCTTGAGGTTAGAAAATCAATAAACAAATTAAGGAGTAAATAAACAAGGTGATTTCAGGTCCATGAAGCCAATGAAGGAAAGGAAACACCGTGAGGGTAGACCAGTGCCGTGGGCATGTGCGTGCTCACTTGCTCACTCATGGCGTAGTTTCTAAAGGAGAGTCAGGAAAGGCTTCTACGAGGACTGGCCCTGAACCCAGACCTGAATAAGGAGAAGGAGCCTTCAGACAGAGTGGTATTCCATCTTTGCCTTGTAAGACCTGGAAGATATGGTTTGGAGGACGGGATGGAGACATGCGTTCTTCAACGTTTCAGACTATCTGAGCTCTTTTCCCCTAAGGCATGGGATCACGGCATTTTACTGAAGATAAGAACTCTGTAACTATACCGTTGGGTAAATCAGTGAATGCAACTGGCACCCAGAGTGATTTGTGTGCATCTTCCAGTAAGGTCATTCTGGAATTAAAGATATCCATGTGCTTACAACCCAATTAGCCGCCATAATGCTAGAACACTCACTACATGCCAGACACTGTTTTGAAAACTTTACAATTATTAACTCATTTAATTCTTGTAACTCTTGTAGGTAGATGATCTTCTTACTTTCATTTAGCAGATGCGAGAACAAAGGCATAGAGAGTGACCTTCCCAAGGTCACATGCTAGTAAGTAGTCTGGGTGGTGCATAGTCCTGGCCTTTAGCCACTGTGCTGCTGCTTCTTGAGAGGAGGGAGCATCTGTGTCACCCAGGATACTTCTGAGCACCCTGGACCGAACAGAGAGTAGGGACCTTTTCTAAATGGTTAAGGGTTCTAAAAATGCATGGTCTAGAAGAACTCTCTGGAATGATGGAAATGTTCTATATCAGCACCAGCCTGTACAGCAGCCACTAGCAATGTGTACCCATCAAGCACTTGAAATGTGGTGCATGCTACTGAGGAACTGAGTTTTTAATTCTGTAAAACTTTTAAAATATAAATTTAAAAATGGAAGCAATATAAAATATTTTTCTAACAGAGCTTTGTTGTTCTGGTAGGACTAAATTTCACCTTGTTGAGTCATCTAAGAAATTGTTGACTTGTATTATGTGCATTGGGTCCATAGATCATTCCTAGTATCTCATTCATAATTTTCATATGAATTACATGTGGAAGTAAACATATTTTGGATATATTGGGTTAAATAAAAACATTTAACAAATTAATTCCACCTCTTTTTAAAATTGTTTTTAATATGGCTACTAGAAAGTTTTAATTTACACTTGTGGCTTGCATTCTCTTTCTATTGGACAATGCTGACCTGGAGTTCACCCTCTGTCACTGGAAAGGGTGCTTGAACAAAAGGGAAATACCCCTGGTTTTGGAGGAAATTGAGCCATCATCCAGAGGTCCAGTTCTCCTTGGACCCTACGTCCTTCCTGTCCTCATTCCTGTTCCCAGGGACCAATGTGTGCTCTTGTTATTTATGTTTACAGATGGAGTGCCAGAAGACAGAGGAACTTGTACATTGCATATGGCCCCCTTTTTGCTCATGGGTATTGGATTTGGGGAGTCGCTTAACCAGATCCCACTCATACCTTCTGCCCTTGCCTGTTGCTTGTCAAGGACTGAGGCCTGTATTGCTACTGGCAGGAAGCAGCTGTCCACCCTTTCCAAAGAAGCCAAGGAGCAGGGAATGAGAGGCTGTGCTTGTTTGAGGGTCCTGCAGAGCCAGGGAATCAGCCTGCCAAAACAATTCACGCTCCTTCAGTTCAGGGGGCAGCAGACGGCACAGTTGATGCCAGGTGCTGGCCCAGTCCTGGTTTTCACACTTGATCTGTGTCCCTCCTATAGGTCAGGCTTGCAGCAGCCTCCCTGGTAACCTTGGTCTTGAGGATGCGTATGGGTGTGTCTAGGGGAGGTGGGGGTCCTCAATGACTGAGTTAACTGGAGACCGCTCTAATTGGGTCACTCACATGGAGACATTGGAGAACCAGGTAGTTCCCCATTCTGCCAACACAGAGACCAGACCACTCCTGGGCTTTCATTTACCCTGAGCAGTCCAGGCCCCTCCTGTCCTTGCATATTGCCCTTCTCCCTGACTTTCTCCTGCATAGATTCCACCCAGTCACTGCTCAGATGACCATGGTTTTCAGCTTTCCAACAGGAAGGGTGATGGGGCTTCTTGAACACTGGATGCCTCAACCCCAATTCAGGAAGTAGCTTTGGTATCATGGATGCGAAGAACAAACTTAGGGTGTCAGACCTGGATTTGAGGTCCAGCTCTGCCTTCTGCATAAGACATTTAACCTTTTGTGGGAAAGCACACAAGGGAAACCAAATTGCTTCCAGAAGATTTTTGCAAAGTGTGCAGCCTGAACAGAAGGAGTTGGTCTGTCCTTCTTCTGCCTTAGACACATCAGGGTAAGATGGCCAGAGTCATGACCTTTGTTTCATTTGATTTTAGAATCCACATGAAACACCATACTTCCTTAACACTTTTTTTTTCCCAATAAAGGAAACAGTATATTAATTAACTCCCATATTCCGTTTATGGTACATCTCCTACATACCCTGGTTACTTCCTTAGTAATCTGAAGTCTCCTCAGCCACACCTTCACAAATCTTATAATGTGGATCCTGGGAGAAGTTGATCTTCAGAAATCTAAATCTCCGTATTTGAAATAAGGGATTTTCATGGTTTTATTATCAGCAGCAACATCATATCTACATTCTTGAGGTACCTTCCTATGAAGAAAATATATCAACTTAAAAGCAGAAAGAAAACACCTTGCTCGCATTGTCTAACCCATCAAACTAGGCTATGAACATGACTTAGAATGTTTCAGGTAAAAGAGTTCCAGCCAATTGTCCGCCTTTCAGAAGACTTCGTCTTCCAAGTATCTTTTTATAGATCTTCGAAGGAAATTTTGTCCAAGCAGTGTGTACTTAAGCCTAACCAACTGAAAATGTTTTACACACATATTCAAAGAAAAAAAGGAGTATCTTTAAAGAATAAACTTTTTTTTTTCTTTTATGATAGTTTAAGGCAGTGTTTCTCCACATGTGGTCCCTGAACTAGGCACCTCAGCCTCACCTGGAACATGTTAGAAATGCACATTCTTGGGTCCCACCCCAGATCTGCTGAATCAGAAACTCTGGAATGGGGTTCAGCAATCTGTGTTTTAACAGGCCCTTCAAATAATTCTAATGCACTCTCAAATTTGAGACCCACTCTGGAGGGCATTAATGTCTCATCCCAAAAGGCTTTTGATGCTTGGACCCTCACCTTGCCATCCTTCATCTTGCTTTGTACAACAAAAATTAGAACTAGAGTTCAAGTTTCATAGAGCAGTGAATTTCTTCAACTCTGTAACCCTTGCCAGCTCAACCCTAAGCCCATAGTTGATCCTCGATAACTTTGTGGGATTAATGAATGAATGAATGTAAAACTGTTGAATGGTATGGGGAGTTTTATGAATTAATTCTTGTTCATAAAGATCTTTTTATGTAGTACCTGGGGAGGAGAATTCAGTGATCAGACCAAAACTGTGCCGAAAGGAAGGACTGAATTATGACCGTGAGAACTCCTAAGGCCTGAAAAGATTCTGGTTCTCCCCAACATATAAATTTTAAACAAGGAAAAAACATATGACAAGCTGAAGGCCATCCAACTCAGTTCTGATTTCTCCCCAGTAACTATGAAGAAACTTTTTAAAAAGTATGAAATAAAAAGCTCTTTTTGAATCTTCTGGACCCCTGATTTGCTGATGCTCCAAGCAAGTGTTTGATCCATCTGTTGCAGATGCTCAAGTAGGAAGCTTACCTAAACATCATACAAATGCTTTTCCTCTTTTTAAACGGCCATGGCAACAAATGACATTTTTTCCTCATGTTTTCAAAGTGTGTGACTAAGAGAGGCAGGAAAGCTTGTGGTACCTGACGCAGGCTCACCACCTCCCCCAGCACTGTACAAACACCCGGTGAATGTGGAGCACATGGTTTTCTGACTGCCTGTGTCCAAACAGAGCTTCATTTACCCTGTGTGGCATGATTAGCATCTGAGCCTTCCTGGATGCCAGGGAGTTTGTGAGATGCTTGTGGTAAGCGACGCAGCAGCTGGGCTATGTTTTATCCTTCATAAATTGGCAGCAATGCAGTGTTTAATGGGGTGTCCTACCCTCGCTTGGGACACCCATAATTAAGCGTGCTGAGATTTCTGCCTGTGATCCTGCCTTCTGATCATCCAGGATGTGGGGAGTGGGAATTTGTGAGCCTGAGAAATGCTATCTCGTGAAGATTTCTTCTTCTTTGGGGAAGGGGACCTTATCTGTAAGAATTCAATGGTAAACACAAAAATCATTTTCTCTGAAATGAGGGACCGTGGGAGAGATGCCAGAAGTGGACTAAATTAGTGCCTTCTCTTTGGAGACCTGGATTTCAGTAGAATGTCAACTTAACAAAAGTGAGTTGCAAATTTCATTGGTATTCCTGAAAGTGTTCGTCAAGACCAGCCCATTTGTTATGGTCATTGTTATGGACAACAGCCGATGTCTGCAAAGAAGGAGTATGAGCAAGTCAAGTGTATAACCATGCATGGTGGCTGAGTTTGAAGACCAGTCAATGTAGATGTTGATGACATTTGTTAATTGGATGGTCATTTTTCATAGTTGGCCAACTCCCTCAAGACTGAGAGGCTTTGGCGGCATTATTTTCTAGTGTGTATTGATCAAGTTTTAAAAAAGCAGCATCTTTGGTGGAAGAGATAATTATTGTAGAAGATGGAAATTTTAGGTTGTTTCTGGGGATGCCTTTAGGGTCCCACTGACTAATCCTTCAAGGGGCTGTTAACAAGCCATTCCCACAGCTGGGCCTTGAAGTTCAGAGATTGAGATTCTATTATCTTGGAGAGGACATTGTTACGTGTAATTTAAGCAGTTGTAGGACCAAAGGCACACTCTTTGAAAACTCCTAATCATACCTGAGACTCAGCTACAATTATCAAAAGACACAAGGGATTCTTCTGGCGCCAGACAGGGTCCCTGATCCCTAAGAAATTCACAGCCTGCTGCGTGTTCCAGTAATAGATTAGGGTAGGGATGGGAGAGGAAGGTGGGGGGACCCTTTAGGGTGTCCATGGCAAAATGGGGATAGATTCTGGAAACTAAAGGAGAAATTCCCTGAGGGATAAAATCAAACCCCTGAGAGGACAGAATCACTTGAAACACAAGTTTCTCAGAGATATCCCCGGACGAGTGAAAGGAGAGTTATTAGTATTTGCCTGGGAGGGTGATTGTGTTTAAGTTTTTAAATTTAAATATCTTGCTGGATTCTACTTGCGGATTCTCAGAATGTTCCTTCCGCTTGTTTTTAATATAATCTGGGAACTGGCAAGATTTGAGGCGTAGGGCAAAGGTGGTCATAAATTTAGTCCTTGGTGACAGTGAGTGGCAACTGGTGATGTGACAGTGCTGTAGGGAAGTTTTCTCTTCTCATGATCCTAATTAAATTAAAACTCCAGTTGGCCAAACCCACATGCACTTAAGCCAGACAATTTCTCAAAAAGCTCATTAGCTGTAAACTTGAGAGCACCACCAACAGTTGGAAGTTTTTCTCCTAGATTTTTCAATAATTAAACAGAAAAGGTCTTTCAAACTTTAGTCATCGAATGAAAGAATTTTATCTAGCTTGCCAATGCACCAATTTTAATGCCATTGTTGAAATTATGCAGAAAACAACCTTTGAAGTTTTATGATGCAATGGTGTAAGATCTCGGTGTCAATAAACCTTGGCTCTTGTGAAGGACACAAGTTTTAGGGAATTTTTTTCTGACTAAATGTTACAATTGCTTTCCCTCGTTTCGCTCTCTTATTTCAGTTGTAATGAATTAGGACCTCAGAGGAACACATTTAACTTTCTGTATTTTTAATGTTGTGCAAAATGAGGCGAGTATAGTCAACAAAATCTAGGATCTAAGACGATACCCTAGCAACAACTGGGAAACATTAAACTTCAGAAGTTCACATAGCTCTTGCCCTAGAGTTACGTCAACATGCACAGGGAAAAGGTAAGACAATTATAATTTATGCCCCTGATCCTTCCTCGGGGAACATAAAAAAACCAAAAAGAACTCAAAGCCTTAATATCTATCAATATTGGTCAAATTCTCTTCCCCCTAAAAAAGCCCATTATTATACTTAATTATGTACCTTTATCAGCTGATACATGATTTATAATGAACTTGTTCTTTGTAGATACACTAAGAAGGAGCCTTATTTGTTTCCAGGGCTTCATTTTTATCTACATCATTTGCACACATTTTGAAATTGCCTTATTTGAAAATGGCCAGAGACACGTTGCTGGGAATTTAGTTGGTTAATAAATATGGAATAGCGATCCAGCCTTAGCGGTTAGTAAAGTGCAATTTTTTTCTCTACGTAGTATGTGTGTGTGTGTGCATTTGCATCCACATGCATGCATATATGTTCATTTATTATTTATACACTTATATGGATATGTTATTTTGTGTCTGTGAGTCTCATCTCATGACATGTGCTTCACTTTGTTTGGACCCAAATCTAAATTCTCAACGTCCTCACATAAGACTCCCCACGCCTGAACCTTACTTGAAACTGCTTTTTCCTAGAGTCTTTGTTTGCCTCACTCTGTCTCTGCAGGCTGCTTGTTTCTTCATGGTCCAGGGACCAGGAGACCCTCTGGCCCCCTACCGCCCCCTCCATCCTTGTGTAAAATCCTTTTCTCTCTTGAGGCTTGTGCCATCCGACGCAATCCCCCTCTTCTCCCCCTCCTGATGCTGCTACCGACCCACTCCCAGGCCCCTCCCCATGATTCTGTGGTGGCTTCTATGCTCAGCCCTTCTGTTCTGGACCCCAGCTCCAGCTGTCACCTTCAGGTCTTTGCACCTGACTCTGCTGGCTGACACCTGTGCTGCCCAGACCCTGAAACTCCTCCACTAGGCTGTTCTTCACCCCCACTCTCCTGGGCTTCTATCATCACCTGAAACTCTCTCACCCCTGCCTGAGGTTTTAGACTCCAAAGTCACACGCAGTGAGAGTAACTCATGACCTTCTCTCTTTTGCTTTCATTTCACCCAGTCTCCAAACTCTCTCTCCAGTCTATTCTGTGTTTATTTAACAAATGTTATTAAGACACTTTATTCCCTTCTTGGAATTTAGTGAGGAGTGAAAATGGACATGCACCCTGCCTTCATAGGACTTACAGTCCAATAGGGGAGAGAGCCATTAATCAAATGATTGCATAAAAGAAGAGGTAAAATTGCTGCTTGGTACATGCTACAAAGAAGAGCTACAGACTCAGTTGATGGGGAACCTTCCCTCATCAGGTAGGCAGGGAAGTGACAGTAGAGCTGAGATCTGAAGGATGAGTAATCTACGGGGGGAGGTAAGTCTTCCAGGAGAATAGAAATGCATGTGCAAAGGCCATGTGGTAGTTGGGGTGGGGGGACACATGGTGAATGAGGTGAACTGAAATTTCAGAGTAACTGTAACCTAGAGAAGGAGGAAGAATAAGATAAGGCCAGAGAAGGGAAATGAGGCCAGTATAGGCTGTGTCAGAGGGTTTTTTCTTTATATTTAATGTAGTGGAAGTCATTTGAAGCAATTTAAGTTGGGGCCCTCTCCAATTTATATCATTTGTCCTAAGAATCCAGTCCATTGTACTCTAAGTATGGCTTCAGAGTATTGCAGTTTTGGAAGCACCAGATTCAAATTTCTGTGAAATCCTAGGCCTTTGTCCTAGGCTTCTTTATATATGAAAAAAGCCCAGTTTTACTGTTATCTGGAAGTCCCATGAACATTAATTTAATGCTGTAATTCCAAATACAAACTACTGAAGCACTGTTTTCTTTCTTTTTCCTGTCTTTCATCCTGAATACATCTATACTTAAACTGTTGTTTGGAGTCTTAGTTTCCAGTGAATCAATTTACAGCATTTTTGTATAAGCACTCCCATAAATCAAAAGTAATGATCCAGGATATTACATAGGAAACTTAGGGGACCTTTGGATGTTTGAGCGGTACTATCAAAATATTGGCTTTATACTTTATAAAAGTATAAAAGACTTTATGGGTCTTTTGTTATTTGTGATGACAATACCTTTTTGATAATAAGATTATATCTTCTATTGAGAACCAATGATAGTTTAGGGATGAAAAAAACATATTACTATATTTGCCAGATTGTGAAGCAAAAAAAAAAAAAAAGAAAATCCTTTCTTTCCCTTAAGAAAACACTCAAACTCAGAGTTTGAGCTTCTAGGAGTAAAACCTGCAGAAACGTGGGGTTTTCAAAGAATTACAAAGGCAGGAGGGGACAGGGCTGGTCAGGACCACCACTCAGCTCCTTGCATGCCCCCTTCGGAGCACAGACCCAGGAGAGAGGTGACCAGCAGCTCCCCTATAGTGTGTATTTTTGTTTATTGTTTGTTTTGAGTTGTGTGGGATGACACGCGCGTGAGCAAGTAATTGTGATGCTGGAAACACAAACTATGAATCTGGGTGTCCATGGGGACTGCACTTTTGATTTTATGAAATAAACACATCTCTCTGACACAGATTTACTGACACACATTATTGTCGTCATGCCGAATTATAATAATGTACAGATGGTATACAGTTGACAGATGGTATACAGTTGACATAAAAGGGTGCTGCCTTTCTGGGTTAAAGGAGCTTCTCGTTTTTTCACTGTATGCAGTAACATACCAAGATCCCCACTTAATAGTCATCTCATCCAATCCTGCCATTTCACAGATTGGGAAACTGAGTCCTAGAGAGGTTAAGTGATGTGCTCCAGAGCATACTGCTTAGTGGGGCAGCGTTGAGATTCAAACCCAGGCCTCCCGACTTCCTGCCACATCAGCCGTTGCCTGCAGCTGGTGTCTGCAGTTCCCTGCAACAGCCAGGTGGACCAATCACGAATTCTCCTTTCCTCCTCCAGAGTTTTCTGTCTCCCCCATTCCCCTTCCACTTTGGGAGTCTGCAAGGGGGTGGTGTGACTTCCATACCCTCTCCTTCCTTTCACATCCCAGAAGAGTCTGTTTCTATATGTAGCACTTACTAAATTTCACAAGCGACTTCTGGGTGGTTCCAGCTTCTAGGTTCAATGTCTATTGAGGGCAAAAGTCAGGCCTGCTAGCTATCTTAGCTTTGTATTTCCCGGTCTCTCACTCTGGGGCTTGTGCATACGTGTTCAATAAATGTTTGCTGGAGCTGTTAAATTCATCAGAGCAAACATTATAATTTTGCTGTTGGAATGAGATTGTCTCTCGTAAACAAAATGTCCCCAGATTATTGTGCCTTAGGAGGCTTACGTTTGTTTATTTATTTTATCACTTGTCTTCTGTGAATTTTATGGTATATACATGATACCTCAATTAAAAAAAAATAGAGTTATGTGCCTTCGGGATCATATACAGGAAATTGTCCGTTTTCTGAGAGGTGTTGCTGCTGCCAGTAGCCAGGTGGGCCCTATCAAACCTGTGGAATCGTTAATTAGGGTCATTGACACTGCCCTGAGCTGAGCAGGATGTGTGAAACCTGCTCCGGAGAGAATTAATCTGTCCGACTCTGTACTTTTTGGAGTACTCCTAGCACGATTCTTGAAGCCTGCAGGTCTCATACATATGTTCTAATGGGCTAATTGTTAAGGCGACATTTGTAAATTAATCTCTGACTTGGGCTAAGTGGTTTCCCCTAATGGCTCTAATTCAGCGATTCCCAGCTTGGCCATACATCAGAATCACTGGAGGAGCTTGTTAAAAATAGAGCCGCTCAGACTTCCCCGGGCTAAGGCTTCCTGGTCCCAGGGTGGGAAGAGGGCATCTGTGTTTTTTAAGAAGAGCTCAGGTGGTAAAAATCTGGTGGTGGCTACATTTGGGAGCCTCTGCTCCAAATCCATCTCCAAGGACCTGTGTAGCCATGTGTAATTTGAGCCCAAAGTCGACAATTCGAATCCGGTTTCTTGAACGGGCAAATCTCTGAAGAGCCATCTTTTCTGAGCTTCTGGCCTCCATTTTCAAATCATTGGATCTCTCTTTTCCTTGGAGAGTTGCAGCTGCTCCGGGCAGGAATATTTTTGCCTTTCCACACTCTTTTCCATTTTTATGAACTTTCCGAGGCATTTAGGAGAACTTCAGGGCCTGCCGGGTTTCATTCTATGAAGATGGCTGTGAAATTTATCTGTCTATCATCAGACTCCTCATGTCAGGTGTTAGGGACAGACTTTTTTTAATACACTACGTGAGCGTGTTTTCCTGGCAGTCTTGTGTGCAATCACATGAAGTGTTTGAGCTTGGAGTTTTGGAAATAGATGACTCACCATCACCATTGTTCCGATGACATTTATCAAATTGCTTTTGTTTTTAGGGATCTGGCACTCTGTAAATATCACTCAGTACCCTGTAAATATCACTCAGTACCCAGTATCGCTACAGAGCATATGGGTGTTTTCAGTAAATCTAAGAATATGGCAATTAGCACCTTTCAAAGTAGCCACGGTGATTTGGCTACACCCCCAACACACTGTGGGGAGTTAGGAAAGCTGAGCGGGCTCTAGTGAAAGTGAGCAGAAGTTGTGCCCTGAGAGGGAATGTTCAAATTATGTCGAATAATTAGGCCGCTGTTCACAAGCTCTTGGGTGGGACAATCCTCTGTAGCGTGCTGGGCCATCGGAAAAGATTATTCTACGACTGAGCTGCAGGAGGACAAGTGTGTTTGCACTGTTAGGCTATTGTGCTTTTCTTAGCCTCATCTTACCACATCCGTTGGGCTTCCTCCTTATCCCTTGGGCTGTGGAAGTGCACAGAAGGATTTCCAGCAGCCCTCCCCCACTCGCTAAAGGAATTTTAGGCTAGCCGTAGCATGCTGGAAGAAAGGCCACCTTGGGAATGAAGAAGATACTCAGACAAGGGCCGTTTTGCTCATGCCCTTCTCGAATGCCTTTTCCATTTAGTAGTGTTCTACCTAGGCCAGGGGTTCTTGACCCTTTGTGTTCCACACACCCCTTTGCAGAATGCAGCAGCAGATAGTTTTATGACACTCAGCTAGCATCATGTCTAACTACGACCGTAATTTCAAAGTATGGATGAGCAGTAAGCGATTTTTTGAGATACGAAACAACTGTAATGTGATGTGAAATGAACACGACAGTAATTTATTTCTTGCATACATTCATAAGTGAAGGAAATGCTAGATTTCAGTTAGAGGTCAGAGAAAATAAAGATAATAAGTTGATTTTTTTTTTTCAATTCAAGCTCACGGACCCCTTGAAATCTTTCCACAGACCCCCTGAAACCATGGACCCCTGGTTAAGAACCCTTGGCCTAGTCAATAACCAATATACATCGCCTATAGCACACAGTTTAGCATGAATTGCATAATAGCATAAGAGTACACTATGTAAAGATTATTCTAGAAGGGACTGTATTTCATGACTCCAAGTGGGTTTACTTTTTTTGCTTTTCCTTAGGACTTATGCATCACAGATGTTAAATACTTGATTATTGGGCTTTTTAGGTAAAAATCGAATCATTTTGTGTTGTCACACTGAATTCTTGTATATTTATAGTAGAGTTCTCAGACAATGGGGGATTTTCCAGAGAGAGAATAAATGAGTCTCTCTTGACCTCTGCTTGGTACCCTCAGAGCACTTGGAGAAGAGAACATGCCCCCTCTGAGCTGTCTTTGCTAGGGTGCTATAGAAGTGAATCTCTCTTGGGTTCCTATTTTCATGGCCAAATCCAAAGGGTTGATTTATTTTCTGTAGCACCTGGATCCAGGCTGACAATGTAATCAAGCCAGACATGATAAAGATTCATTTAACAAGTTTAAAAATCACAACACACATTTCCCTCTATACTGAGAAACAAACTCTCTCCACATTAATCATTCCATGCAAGGAGAGTGATGGAGGGTGATGGTGGGTGTTGGTGGGTCGTGGTGGTGTGTGCAACAGTCTAGAAACACCCGGGACCTCATCCAGAGACAGCTTTTTGGACTGAATGTGTGAACCCAAGCAGAGGTTCACTCATCACGGTCCTCAGCTTGCGGGAGCTTTGGAGGTCATTTCACCCCTGGATTTCTTTCCTCTCTTACTCTATCTGAGAGATGCTGAGATTGATGTCATCTTAAGAGGACATCAGGATTCCTTCACTCCTCCCATCACTAGCTGATTTGCTTAAATAGGCAGTGCGTTATTCCTCATCACGGATGCCAAACAGACGCAGCCGGGACGAATTAGTGTCAGCCACTTTGGCCACCCCAATGTTGAGACATCGTCTGCCACTGCAGAAGAGCTTAGATTTTAAGTTCATTTCAGAATGGTACAAATGGCATTTGAAAGGACTTTTTAAATTTTATTCCCTTCCCTTCTCTTCCCTTCCCCTTTGCCTTCCCTTCCCTTTCCCTTCCCCTTCCCTTCGCCTTCCCTTCCCTTTCCCTTCCCCTTCCCTTCCCCTTCCCTTCCCCTTCCCCTTCCCTTCCCTTCCCCTTCCCTTCCCCTTCCCTTCCCCTCCCTCCCTTCCTCTCCTCCCTGTCTCTCCTCCTACAACTATGGATTTCAATAACTCAGGCCCATATAGCGACCTCTGATGGAGGCCAGCATTTACAGATACACACACATGAAGCTAAATTCACAGGGATTAGTCTTGGACCAGCTGTTTATGAATGAAAAAGACACCCTTCCCCTCTGTTCTGGCCGCACCCCTTCTCTGTGCAGCATTTTGAGAACGAGGTCAGGGCCAGGATCTAACTGCTTATGTCTCACAAATAGCAGCACAGATCAAGAGTAATCTCAAACCTTTTGCTTTGCTGCCTCATTCAGATAAAGGAGGAAGAAACAGAGGCCTGTTTATGTTTTGTTTGCTTTTGTTTGTAACTTGGCAACAAATGTATGTGTGAGAAGGTGTGTGAGGGGAGATACTGAGGCAAGGGGGCGGGATGGGTTAGTACTGGTAGATGGTAACTATGGGAGACTGCAGGAGCTTCCTTGGATTCAACCAGAGCATGTTTTAGTTATTAAAACCAAATGGAAGAATAAAATAAGCCTCAATGAGGTGCGTGTGTGTGTGTTTTAGACATTTCCTGTCAGAAGGAGAATTTATCAAGTTGCTGGGAAACTGTGCATTCCTTTTACAGTGACCAGTTCTTTTGACTGGCATTTTCCTTACCATGTAGCCCACCTTCCTTCCCCACTAGCTCCACAAAGTTT
>JAQZBX010039155.1:0-23136 GCA_029593785.1 Cabassous unicinctus
ATAACTGTAATATACTTGCCATATCCTTGTGATAAGAAATACAGTGACTAGCTTCATAAAAGAGAATTGTGTAAACCTTGGATCACTGTATCCCTTCTGGCATTATTCTTCAATGGGACAATACAATCCAGTGAGCACCTGTGACTTAAGACATTTAAAAGGCAGTTAGAGTTTGCATTTCTAGTTAAGATGGGTCTTGTCAATCCAAAATTCGATGAAGTTTTGAGTGCTGGGAGTGGCCCCAATAATTGTGGGATTAACTCCATTTGGTTTCCAAGCTCTAACTTCTGTGTTATCTTTATGGTTCCTTAAGCCAACCATGGAACCAACCAGAGGCAATTCCCATCTCGCCCATCACGTAGGCCCTTGTAAAGGGTGCAGCTGTCCTCTGCAGCCTTTCACTGTGAAGGATGGCCGGCCACGTTGCCTGGCCACTTCTCAAATGCTGCTGCTCCTGCTGAGATAAATGGTCCCTTAAAAATAGTCTCTGTGGCAGGTCTTTGGGGAAATAATGTACAGCATTCCTGGCCATCCAGCTCTTTTTCACTTCATGTTCTACCTTAAGAGACTCTTGATGGTATCTGTGGAGAGTTAAAGGGATGAGGCTGTACTTTGTGAGCAAATCTGTTCACTGTTCATGATGTATTTTATGATGCCCGGTTTGGGAGTAGTTGCTTTTAATAGTCTCAACTGTATTGTGTCATCTCGTGATGCTGATTTAATCTTTTGTTTTTTTGAAAATGATTAGTGAAAGGACTGTGCCTGTTTATGACATTTAAAGCACATTAGCCTGAGATCATGTAAATAATAATCCCATTCCCATGCTTCCCTGGTACCTGTGTTAGCTCATTAAAAATAATAATAAACAACCTTAAACCTTTAAGAACTGGGGCTAGAGATTATTTTCATACACTAAGGAGTCCTCTGTCTTTCTACATTCACTGAATCAGCTGGGAGGAACCTCAGGAGTCATTTCCTTCAACTTTTTTGCTTTGCATATTGGGATGCTGAGAGGTTAAATGATGTGACCAAGGTCACATATAGTGCTGGGAGTGGGTTACAAATCTAAGATGATGCTCTCTCTACAATCCTGGACTAATTTCTCAGTCACTAATAGTCTACTCCATGGAGTCTTTGTGGAATGGAACATTGTGAAAATACTCAACTGCCATACCTTGAGGCCATGAATTGAAAACTCATTTTGTTGTTTGACCCAGAGTGAATGGAAGAATCAGTCTAAATGTAAAAATATTCATATTTATTCATCCAATTAGTCATTCATTCATTCAACAAATGCCTATTGAGCCCTCACTGTGGGCCAGTTTTGGTTCTAAGCCCTGGAATATGGTGGCAACAAAGCTGGTCACAGATCCGGCCTCCGTGGAGCTTACAGTTAGTGGGCAAGTTGGATATTAAGGTGGTAATAAAAATAAAGCGCAGTGACCTTACAATTGTGAAATGTCCATTTTGTTTCTAAGAGGATTTTTTAGTTATTTACCAGTCAACATGGATTTCTGAATATGGTTGTCCTTTCTGGTATCTCTTTTTTTCAAGAAGTGTGCCAATTTTTTGTCTTTGTAATACAGCAAGGTAAATGACACATTTGCTAATTTCTACAGAACTTTACAGACACTTTTACAAGGAAGAAGGGATGGGGCCAGGTCTAAAGCAGGAAGTAGGATGAGGTTCCCAGTAGCCAGGGAGAGTTGATTTCACCTCCACATTTGACTTTTCTCAGAGGCATCTGTGATAACTGGGTTAACAATGAAAAAAATATTTGGGATTCTTTTTTTGTTTGTTTTTTATATTTTAGATGGTACAGTTTAATATTTTTTGATGATATTTACCATGTTCTGTGTCCATTACTGTAAGGTAATGAAGAACATTTCCCATGACCACTAAATACCCCATTTGATCTTTTCTATTCCTTCCTCCCCATCCCCCTGGGGCATATGACACTCCCCTGTCTTGGCTCATGGGATGACAAGATTCCTAGTTACATGCCCTGGGTATTCTAACCTGCCCTTCCTAATCTACCCACCTGTTAACCCTGCACCACCAAACCCAGTAATATCACTACCCACCTTTCCTATCCTTCAATATGTAACTATATTCTATCACTTTACCATAGATTATGTCCATATGGGTAATGGCTCGCAACCTACCCTTCTCTCTGAGCGAGAGGTTGCATTAGCTAGGATTAGGTTGGGTTGCTTTTGCATGTAACTGAAAAGCCAAATAAACAGGCTTATAATTAGTGAAAGATTTGTTTCTCTCTCATATGAAGGGAATCCGGAGGAAAGAAGGCCATAGATGGTTGGCTGCTGTGTGATCATTAGGGAACAAGCTCCTTCTGCCTTTTGGCTCCTCTATCCTCAGAGCACAGTTTCCATCCTCCAGGCTGCCTTGTGGATGGAAACTGCTGTTGGTTCATCGGTCATCACATCCACAATTTAGGCAGGAAAGAGAAGGAAGGATGAAGGGCAAAGAGGCTGCACCTCCCAGCTGAGCCAGCCTCCTTTGAAGCTGCTTTCCTGCAATCCCTCCCTGTCGCTTCCAAGTATCCCATTGGCTTCTCTTTGTTGTAGAGGAGACCTGGAAATGTGGTATCTACCTGGAAACATTGCCATGCTTCCCCCAAATTGAGGATCTTGTTACTAAGGAAGAAGGAGCGAAAGGATAGATGGCTCAATGCTTCTTAAACTTCCCCGTGCCTCCGTATCACCCGGAAGGAGGTCAAAACTCAGACTGGTGTTAGTGGTGTCAGTCCTCTATCCAGTCTTCCAGTACCACTGACAACCTGCTAGTAGATAATACTTTGATGTGTTGGAGGCAGGGGGATTCTATTGCCCTGATAGCTTAAAACCAGCCCAACCAGAAACACAAAAGATAGCAGCCCATGAAAAATTATCCCCACCTTCCCAGAGTTCAGAGACAATCAACTAGGGGCAGTGCATCAGGAACTCAAAAGTATAAATGAAAATGATTTTTTCCTTAGAAACTGCTGGCTTTCACTCAGGCCTGGTCCTTGTGGACCCATGTCTGGCGACAGGGTTCTAATTATGTCCTAGGCTTGGTGGGCCATTGAGTGGGGGTGGTGGTGGATGTTGTTTCACCTGCTGGGTGATGATTTCCATTCTGGCCATTTCTACGTGGTGATGATTTTTGTAGACACAAATATGTTTGTGGCACTTTGTAATTTATTGGGCCTTATAATGGTACTCTCTGATCCTAAATGCTTTTCCCTACCTAGTGATGATACACAGAGGGTGATAAAGACGTGCGTAGGTGTGAACCTGATCTGCTGGCAGTCATCAAGGCTTTGGCTTGGAAATTTCTCTTCAAAAGGGTGAACCCCACCCCCCTTTTTTTTCCGACAAATATCTCTTGAAGATTTTAATGCTCAGCTTTGATAAACACAATTGAGTTTTCATCCAATTTCCTGATGTATAGCAAAATGTACTAGCTTTAAAAACATGCATTCTTCAGCTTTCTCATATACTTTTTTGTTGCCTTATCTTTCAAAACTGAGCACTGGGTGTTGGTGTTTTTAGGGTATGTATCATTACATGTATGTACATTTTAATTGCACATTTTAGGAAGAAACAATCCATGATATTTCAATTTTCAATAACTCATAGTGTATTTATAAAATGAAAAGCTTGCATCAAAACACACTTTTCACTGGGAAAAATAAATAAGACAAATGGATCTACACAAAGCAAAAACTAACTTTGGTAGATTTCCATATATCAAGCATATTTGCCCTTATTCTCCCTGAGCTGTTCCTCTTCTGAGCTAAGAATATTTTGAAGATTTTAAATAGAGATTTTATTATGCTGACATTTGGTTTTCATTCCACGTCATCTTCAGCCAAGCTCTGAGCACTTACAATTCTCTGACTAATTGCTGGGAGCTTAGAAGCATCTGGAACACTGGTGGTGCAAGAGTTTGCTGTAAAACTTGCCATAACTGCTGTGGCTGTCCACACACGGCAATTGCATGTGTCAAATGGCCCACACCCTTCTCCTGTTCACCTAGGGCTAGTAACTCTTCCCTGAGCTGTATTTCTTCAAGGAAGGATTTCTGAGCAGCTTCAGCATCTTTAAGATCAGGTAACTTGGAAAGCGCAGCTCTCTCCTTGGCAAGTTTCTGCTTCTTTCTTCGCTCTTGCAGCCTGTTCTTGAAATTGGGGTCACTCTGTCCCTTGTGGTTGAAGTAAACACAGTACCCGACAAAGAGGGCCCCGCATACATGGGTGGCGATGGCGCTGTACTGACCCACCATTTTCCCTGACAGCGGAGTGCAGAGGGCAGCGGCGGCAGCCCACGAAGGAGCCGTTGGCCACCAACCCTCAAAAGGGACAGCCAGGGTGAAATCTTTAGATAAGAGAAAGGCAGAGTGGGATAAGTCCCTCCAAGTAGACCTTATTCAGCATGGATTTACAGAGTGGCCATCACGTGCCCAGAGCCTTGATTGGGATCTACCTCTGCATGGTTTTCCCCAGTCCAAAACCCTGTGCTATTGTGAGTAGTTCTGTGATGTTTAGGCACAGCCCTGAGAGCAGTTTGGAAATAAATCACACAGAGCCTCTGATACGGAGACATGCTTAAAAGTACGTAGCGTTTAATTTGCAGAGGCCTGTTGGGGGAACGCGTATGCATGGCTATTGTGGCAGCAGTGAGTTTTCCGTAAAGATTAATTATGCACTGAAACAGAGAGTAGAGCTACCCACCAAGGTTAAATGGAGAAATAAAAGTTGCCATAGTCATTGCTAATTACAGAATGAACAGGACATTTATTTAGCAGGACCTTAAAATACCCTCTGGAATGTTCGAACCATGAGCTGGTCACTGTCATCTCACTTTAAAACACACACTCAGCTCCATATTCACCTTTGGCCCTGCTGGCTTAAAAGGTTTTAAAATCTCCAGGACCATAAAGACGTATTCATTTAGAAAGCAAGGCTCTTTGAGGAACTGTCCTTCACCAAAGTTAATGTGGTTGCCACGTTTGATCATTTCGCCAGGTAGGTGGGTTTATTTAATCACAGCTACCGTAGCTCAGGAGAGAAAGCCATTCAGAAAAGACTCCCTGTCCTCCACTTCTTACGTACAATATAATCTCAGTCATTCAGATTTCTCAGAGTCAGAATATGTGATCACTTCAGTAAGATATAAAGAAAAGGCCTATAAAAATGGCTTTCCAGGAAAATTAGACTTTGGACTGTAACACAAAAGAACTGTATAAAAATACGTAGGAAAACTTCCATTTTCCACATCTTTAGCATGAATGTGGTTGTCCTGTCTGATATCTCTTTTTCTCAAGGAATGTGCCAATTTCTTGTCTTTATAACCCAGGCAAAGGAAAAGACACATTTGCTCATTTCTACAGAACTTAATTGATGTTACAGACACTTTTACAAGGAAGAAGGGATGGGGCCAGGTAAGCAATCGATGAACAGATTACAAATGATTCATACTTTAAATAAAATATTTTTCCCAAAGAATTGCAAAGCAAATTCTGTCAAATTCCGCAAGTGATCAAACTATCCTTCTTTAAAGTGTATAAGCTAATTTACTGGTATTTTTACTATTTTAAGAAGGATAATATTCAGAAACCTACATTGCACATATTTTATAGTGGAAACAGCAAGCTGTAAGCTATATAGGCAGCACATCTCTGAGAGGTATGTTAGTCCTAGACTTATAACAAGTCAGCCAGATAAAGGGTATTATACAGGTTTCCCTGAATTCACCATGTGTATCCAGTAGGTGTAGTGGATGATTTTGAAAAATAGCTCAAATTTTTAAAATTACATTTTGGGGAAATAGATGTCAAAGAAAAATTTTGCTGCAGACAATGTGATACAGGGAAGGGTGACTTTATTCAAAGATGTAGGCAATAGAGAAAAGAGAGAGACTGGAAGGCTATTGTGATAGGGTGAGGGAGATTGACCAGGGCTATCACAAGAGGGAGGGAGACAGAGTCCAACTTTCCTGAAGCAGAGGGCGGGATAGTTTTTAGGACCGGGAGGAGCTAATGGAAGAGTACTGGAGGGGTGTCCATTACCTGATGTTACTGCCAGGTGGAACGAGTTCTGACTGGATTCTGTAAGGGCCAGAGTGTGAGACGTCAGGGGCCTAGGTCAGGAAGAAGCCTGTCTAAAGTTTAGTCAAGTTAAGGAGAAGCTAAGGCCGTCTTGGATAGTAAAACAACAGGTGGGGGATTTCTCAACCTGTTCCACTTTCCACGCTCAGAGTTCAGGTAAAATTGAACATTGTCCGAGGGACGAGCTATGTACATGTGTGTCATATAAAAATTGAGAAAGAAAACCCTACAGTATATGGATGTGAAAACTATTCTATTGTTCAATATACATGCCATGAATTAGTCAGTTTTGACTCAGGCTATTTTCACAGAAGGGCTAAAAATCTAAAAGACACTTAGATATTAAAATTTCAATGTTATTTAAAATGTAAAAGTTTGAAATATTTACCAAGTATTTGACAGATTTGCCCATTTTGCTACATTTTAAATGGGTCAAACATGGAAATGCGTGATCCGGCCATCCCGGGTTTAATTCTCCCATAGTGATTCACAGCTTGTGAATCTTGTTATTTTTTCATCTTCCTTTCTGAAGTAGTAATGGAAACTCGGGAAGTCTCAGCTAAACCTTCAGGCTTCAATGAGCAATGCTGGGAGATTGGGAGGGTTCATTCTCTCTGGTCAGGAGGCAGATCTACTGAGGTGCCATCTTTGGGGAGAGGTGAAAAGTTTCTGGATGTAGTTGACTAGTCCTGGTCTTCTGCGAATATTTGGCAAATGATTGTGCCAAGAAGTTGTCCTCACGCAACTGCTGCACAAATGGCTGCCTCAGTCCTTGGACCAGATGGAGCCCTTCTTCCAGCTTTTCAAACGTGAGCTGTTGAGTAGGTACACCTGCAGCAGCAATACACTCCTGGAACTACACTTGCAAACAAGGGTAGTACAGACCATCTCTCCAGGCATCTGTTTGTGGTCCTATGAAGTACTCTAAGATCTGTAAAGAATACTTTATAGGTGTAGAAGGTATTATGTAGTAACGTCACTGTTGATGAAATGTGCTTGCACACAGCTTGTGGAAGAAGATGTCTGTAAATAATACCATGTAAAGCAAATGCATCTACTGGATGATTAAACTAATGCTCTAAGTGTGAAATGACCAAAGTCATTTGGTTTCTCTCCATATATTTCATGCTCTGGTTTCCCTCTTTAAATGTGTTGCCATCTGACTTTTCCCCGCTAAGTGGAATTGCCCTGATGGACCTACATTTTTTTGTTGTTGTTTGGTATATTAAAGTGGTAGAAACACTCACTTAGGTGATTGGTTAATAAATTTTTAATCTTTAATACTTTGTGATCCAGATATTAGCAAACATTGAAAATTTACTATGTGCCAGGGACTGTGCTGAAGACTTGTAAAGACTATCTCCTTTAATCCTCAACCTAATGACAGAAGTGTTATTTTCATCCCTTTAGAAATGGGGAAACCAAAATGTGGGAAGGCAAAATAACTTGCCAAAGTCCAGACAGCCATTAAGAGGTGGAGACCAGGTCTGAGCCCACCTTACTCGACATATGATCGACAATAATCACCCCACTGTACCTCCTCCTCAAGAACCCTGGGTTTATATTAGTCATTGTCTGCAGATGTTTCCAGGCCCCTAGGCCAATATTAAGCAAATTAGATGCCACCTTAAGTGCAGAGGGTTCCACAAGACTATGACTTAATAGAACCCTACTATTTTCCTATACATTTTAACTAACATAATATTTGGTACATAGTAGGGGTCAATAAATGATGAATGGACAGAAACATGAACACACTAGTTGAATATTGGGGAGAAATTAAAGTGTGTATTTAAAATATTTAGGGAGGCGGATGTGGCTCAAATGGTTGGGCGTCCACTTCCCATATGGAGGGATCTGGGTTTGATCCCCAGGACCTCCCGGTAAAATAAAGAAAAATATAGAAGGTGTGCGGGCATGCTGTCAGGTCCCACGAGTGGATGAACCCCCAGCCCCCACCGAACCACGCAGCAAGATGATGACGGAACAGGTGAGAGACGCAGGGGAGAGCCAAAGACTAGACGCGCCGAAAGACCAGGAACTAAGGTGACGCAGTTGGTAGGACACCTCTCTCCCACATTGGAGGTTCCCAGGATCAAATCCTGGTGAAGACTGGAGGAGAAGGAGGAGAAGAGAGGGCAGGAGACAGAAACAGAGTATTGCCCAGTGAATGGACACAAAACAGCAAAAATGGGGGGGAGGGGAAGGGGGGTTAAAAATGGATAAAAAGTAAATAAATAAATAAATAAAATATTTAATCACTGAATTGATACAAGCACAGACCAAACACTGCAGCTGTAGTTCTGGATCAGGATCTCAGAGGCCCCTGCTTTGCCAAGCATTAAGGCTTTAGTGACTGGTTGGTGGAGAGGTCTGGGGCTGGGGTGGTGGTGGAGGTACTCGGGGGGCTTAGAGGGGTGGCCTTTTGTCCACTGGCGTGGAAGCATTGCAATATTTTAACAAGTATGGAGGTACTGGTGTGAACCGGCTGACCTTGGGAGCAACATCCGGTCAACCCCAGTGCAGTATCCTCTCGGAGTAGTGTTTTTCTAGCTACCTATCAAGGCTTCTGAGGCATACCATTAACTGAACAGTTGAAATTGGATTTACATCCTCCCAGATGTACTTTTTACTTTATTCCTATAACAACACTAGAGGGCAGACGTTACTTGGAAGATGTAAATGGGCTTATACTTGGCGGTTGGTTAGCTCTCATTCCCAGTCTCTGTCAAATGGAATGAGGCAGCTTTTGCGAAATGCCAAATCTTTCCCCTCTATTCTTAAGGATGCATCTGAATATAGAGATGATTCTAGAAGTCATACGAGGGCCCGGGGTGTCCTTCATCCGTTTGTAATATGCTTGGGCCCAAAGTAGGGGGAATTTCCTAATCTACTTTGGGGAAATTGTCCACATTCAGTTTTATCAAGTATTTATTAAATGCCTGTGTGGGAAAACTTAACACTATCCTAGCAGACAGTTGGCATTTTGTCCATACGTATTTAACCAGTGCTTCACCATTTACTGTTGCTAGATAATTTCATATAGGCAAAAGAAAAAAAAACCCCTATGATTGTGCCTGGGAATTTGTGAAGATAAAGTGTTATAAATAAGAAGTGAGTGGTAGTTGGTTTTTCTATTCATAAGTTGTCTACTCAAAAACTGAGGTATTCCACATATGAGAGGCAGCTCCTGACACTAACTATATTTAAAAATAGGCAGCCTTTGCCCTGACTGAGCTCATGGGAGCAAATCTTTTCCTCAAAGCTGCTCCATCTGGGCAGTCAAATAACTAGGGGAAGCTCAGTTTGGGAGCCTGGAGGTTCACGGCTCCACTCTAGCTTGTTGTCTGGTCTAGGGAAAGGCTGTGAGATCTTGGGCTGGTTGCTTAACCTCAATTTCCTCATCTTTAAAATGTTTTTTTTAAAAATGGTAGATAAAATGGCCTCAAGCTCCCTTCAAGTTTTGGCTTTCTATGATAAAAACCATATCCCTTGGGGAATACAGACAAAGCAAAACACAGAAATAGAATTTCCTGTGTTTGAGTCTTGGTAGGATGTTAGCTATGTTTCATTTTGAGATATTTGACAAACCCAATAAAATACACTTACAGGATGTATTTTGCTTATTCCTTACCAGTGCCTTCCGCACGAGAGAAAGCAGCAGGTGATCTGTAAGTGTAATAGGGAGGGGAATTTGGGCTCAGGGCTAACAAAGGAAAAAGAAAAATACATAATCCACAGAGAAAATGAAGTTCTGTTTTATATTCGGTTCTTAACTGAGATACCAACAAAACATCAGGAAACTTCATTTAGCCACATCAATGGAAGCTATGAAAGAGGGTAATCAGAGGGACCAGGAAGCAGCTTACTGTGGCAGAGAGAGAATGGATTTTGCCATTAGAAAGTCACAAGTAAAAATTCTTGTTCTATTATTTATTTGATGGGTAGACTTGGGCAAGCAAGTGTCCTCTCTGAGCCTCCTTTTCCTCACTGGATATGCATAAATATTAGTTGCCTTCTCCTCCTTGCCTTTTCTTGAATCTGCAGGTTCTAAGGAAATGTGTTTCATGTTTCATTCATTTAGTACAAAATTCTCCCTGAAGCCAAATGTGTAGAAATTTTACCAGCAAGTGTAGTGGAAGAATTAGGGTATACTACGTTTTGCCTGAAGAAACCACGACATTTCCAGAATGTTCCACCTCTAAAGATAAGCATGCAGAGAAAGGAGACCATACAAGACTGACGGGGGAGGGCAGTCAGAACAGTATGAGTGTGAGGCCTGGTGTTACATGCAGTGCATCTTCGAGGCATTAATTTGCACAGCAGAATTCTTCTTGGCTGGGGAAGAACAGAAACCAGATGTGTGCACAATGCCTGGGGGATGGAAGGGTGGGGCAGACAATGAAGTCTCAGAGACCAGTCACTGGACCAGCAACCTGGACTTGCACTGGAGTGCTGTGGGAGAGGAGGCTGCAGGAGCTGACGGATGGAGCTACTTCATGAGGGATGCCTTAGCAGTGAGGACGGCGGGGAAATACCACCTTCATGTGGCTTTGTGAGGGCCCTAAACATCAATGTGAAGAACAAAAACGGGCAGAAGAACATGAGGAAATAATACGTGTGATGCCCCTTGAGGCCTTCCAGAGATAACCAGGTGAAACGCTTAATGGGGTTGGAAATCCTGTATTACAGCTGAGAGAGAACCCTAAGAAACATGGGTCATTACTGTAAACTTGACCCGGCTTATACTGAAACTTAAAAATGTGTAAGAAAAGTTGAAACACAGGCCATGTGTCATATAGAGAATGACTGAAGGAATTTGGAATTCCTTACATGGAAGAGAGATATGGGAAGTCTGGGCAAAGTTTTGCAGAAATTACATCTCTTCCAAAATTCTGGTGTTAAGGTCTCATTGAGTCCTGTGACCCCAGTGAATGCTTTAGCATTACGTCTTTGTGATTTGATCATTATATATTTACTTTTTTCCATTCTGCCTCATATTGAAGAATTTCTTTAAAGGAATTTCAGCAAGCAAAATAATAGACTATCCACAATTTCCATAATCGTGCTTAAAAATCAGTATTGCATTTGCAAAGAGTCCTCAGGTCTAATTTACGCTGCATATAGGATTTTCCCCAGGGAAGCCTAGCCTAAAGGAAAGAGGATAAAGCAAAGTTCAAGAATGACTCAGATGATCAAGACAGAAGAGCACAGAAGGTGAGGGGGAGGCTAGGACCTGGAGCCAGGCCAGGTCAGAAGGGGATAGCAGGTGGTACCCATAGAAGGAAGAAAGAGGCCATAATGGTAAATTCTAGGAATACAGGAGAGTGTGCCAGAGATCTTCATTCCTCCAACTGGGGGAAGCTGAAATGATGCCAAATCTTAGACCATGGACTTGGGTCAGCATTGTTGTTCCAACAGGTCAAAGGGAGACTTGAGGATGCAGTAAGAGTTTCAGGTGGGTTTAAATCGACATAGTACAATATCTGGAGAAGATTCTAGAGAAGGAAATGGGAGATCCCTGAGTCAGAAATGGACAGGTCTTTACTACTACCCCCTCCCCCACTCCCAAGGAATGACTGTGGATTCCAGGACAGTCTCTACCCAGCCCCGCCCTGATGGTCTGTTTCTCTTCTGATGGATATGCACCACTTCAAGTCCTTTTGGCCTCGCCTCTCACTTCAGCTGCTGCTGCGGCGATCAATCCACACTGGCTTTGACAATTTTCCTGAGGGTGACCTGACAGCACCTTTGTCCAGGCCTGTGCTGTGAACCTTTTGCTTCTTGCCTTGAGGCTTCTTTGACCCCAAAGCATGGGCTGCCCAGGGAACTGCTCAGCAATCGTGAATGCACAGCCCCGAAGTGGAGGGGAGTTAATGCCCTATGGGGGCAACCCTCAACCAGTAGCGGGCAAGGGCTGGTGGATAAATGCTTCCCCCTTTCTGTTACCCTGGGCAGATGATTCAAAGACGTGTGTCATCTCTTCTCACGGGAGCCTATGGGATCAAGTAGCCAGTCATCCCAGTGGGGGTCAATTAGATAATACAAATGTATCCTTGTGTTGGCTTTCCTTCTCACTCTTCCTGTCCCTATTCCTGTTCCCTGGAGTCACTCTCCCAGATAAACTACTTTCCCACAAGCCTTTATCTCAGGTTCTACTTCCGGGTAAACTAGGCTAGGACAACAATAGACTAAAAGAGTGAAAAAAGACAGAGAATCAGCCCCCTGGCGGGCTTCTTGAAAATACTATGTAATTAAAGGGAGTAGGTGTATGAAGGGTCCTGAGAACAAATCGTGATGAGACTGGCTCTTTTCCTTCCCTTTCCTTGGCGGCATGGCAAATGGCTAGGCTGGGGCAGTTATCTCCTTGGTCAAGGATGCCTCCCCACCCCTTTTATTTTCAGGAGAAGTACCTATGCTATTCAAAGATCGTTTGACATAAAATACAGACTTTTGGGATTGAAATCCCATACACTTACCCAGACTAAACACTTCCATTTCCTTCAGGACTTAGTTTTAGAACACGGTTTTCAGATCTGCTCCCTGGCTTGATCTTCTGCCCCCAAATGTGTAGCTATTTATCAATGGTCACCTGAAACCATTTTCCTGGGAACTGGGGCACCTCTCCCCAGGTGTGTCCCGAGGGTGCCAATGCGGCGGAATGCTTGCCTCCTGTGGTTGAGATTCAGTTCTTGGTCAAATAATTGGGACCCAGCGTGTAGAATGCAGGTCTTTGTTTTCAGGAAATTCAATTAGAGTGTTGGAAGCACTAATTACCTGCCTTAAAAACCAACATTATTAGCTAAGAATAATTATTACCACAAGGAAAGTGAAAACATTCAGGAAGGAATACTTATTTAAAGCCACCTTTAATTTCATCTCTCCTCCTAGCAGAGAGGGGAATTACCAATTCACTATTCGCCTCTATTAAAAACGAAGTCCTCAACCGTAAGCAATCTGCCACTAAATCCCATTTATTTATTTATATTTTACCTTCAGTGTGAAGAGTAATTGGACATAGTGATAAAAACGCAACATACGGAGGCTCATACAGCTTCGGTATTTGTTATTTTAAGCTCATTCTCAAGATATAAATGATTTTTTTTTTTTTCTTTTTTTGCATTTGAGTGAGCTGTGGTTGGTGGGTAACTGTGTGAAATGTGTGTGTAGGCCGCATGGTGACACTTTGTGGTTATTGTGAGTACACTATAAAACTTGACTGGCACTTTGAACAATGTAAGGGCAAAAGAGGGGTGGGTGGGTTGAAAAGTCATTTAGATGAAATTGGGGGGGTGGGGCGCTTACAAATTCCCCAACTGGAGAACTGTATTTCTTTAAATACTTGTACCATCTGGGTACATTCTCTTTTAAGATTCTGTACTCCGGATGCATTTTTGTCAAACAAAGCAGATTTATCTTTAGAAATATAAGATTAAAGGAACAATGCCTAAATCTAATAATTCTGAAGAAACCTGAGAATTTGCTATACAGTGATGTTTGATTTCTCTGGCGTTACTGGGGATATGTGCCACATAAATAAAATACCCCTTTAATGGGAGCTACCTTGTTGAACTAGGGAGGATAATCTTTACTGAGATCCCTTAATCTGCCTCTAAAACTGCACCTGCCACATCTCTTCTGGGCCTGCCTGGACCCAAGAGCATGCCAAAGCTTGGGAGAGAGATAACAAAAGAAAAAGGATGAGGTGAAGGATCACCCTGACCTTCCTAATTCTCCTTGTTTTATCTTATTTTTTAATATTTTTTAAACTTTTAATTAAAGTATAAAATGCATGCAAGAAAGTATACACATCATACAAGTGCAGCTCAGTGACCTTGTACAAGTGGTCACATCTGGGTATCCTGAGCCCAGATCAAGATGGAGCCCAGGTTAAGGCCAAGCCTAGCCCAGATCAAGCTGGAGCTTCCCATGTGGTTCTTCCCACTTCCAACCCCCTTACCAAAGTAACCGTTATCCAAATCAGGGATCAGTTTTGACTGTTTTGATCTGTATATATATGGAATTATACCATAAGTGGTAGATTGAATTATATACTCTAATTTAGACATATTCTTAATCTACACTCTTGTGGGTATGAAGTCACTGTAAATAGGATCTTTTGAAGATGTTATTTTCAGTTAAGGTGTGGCCCAACTGATTGAGGTTGGGTCTTAATCAGGATTACTAAAGGCCTTATAAAGAGAAAGAAACTGGAAACCAGAGGTAGCAAGGAGAAGTCAGAAACTGGAAGGCAGCAGGAACTTGGAAGAGAAAGGTGAGGACATTTCCATGTGATAGGAAAGTCAAAGAACCCCAAGGAGCGCTGGCCAGACTATGCTACTGATCCCTGGAGGAACCCTGCCTTCTAGGCTCCAAATCTGTGAGACAAAAAATTCCCATTGTTTAAGCCAACCTATTGTGTGATATTTGTCATAGCATCTTGATTAAACTAAGACATCTTATGTACCCCTTTGTATCTGGCTTTATTTCCTCATTAATATGTGTGCTTGTGATTTGCTCATTCTCATTACTGTATTGTATTCCCTTGGGTGATTGTACCTCAATTTGTTTATTAGGTGAATATACTTGGAGTCAGCCAAGGGGTCAGCCCAACTTCTCTCTCCCCAATCCTGCTTCCTTCTCTTCCTCCCCAAAATTGGTGATCCCAAGAGCTCCCTAATAAATTTCTTGGGCACAAGGATTGCTTCCAGGAGAACCTAATATATGATCATGGGTGTTGGGTCACTTCTAATTTTTGGCTGTTACAAATGGTGCTGCTATGGACATTCTTGTACAAGCCTTCTGGGAACATATGGATACATTTCAGTGGGTAATATATCTCTGAGTGGAATTATTGACTTTTAGAATTACCATATGCTCAGCTTTAATAGATACTACTAAACAGTTTTCCAAGATGGTTGTACCAAATTACACTCTCACCAGCTATTCTACTTGCTCTACATCTTTACCAACACTTGGTATTGCTTCTCTTTTATATCTTAGCTATTATAATGGGGGTATAGGGATATTACATTGTGGCTTTAATTTGCATTTGCATTTCGGCTTGTCACTTTTGAGGACACCTCTTCTGGGCCATTGTGCAGACATTTTAAATAATGATCACATGTGCCTTTATCCAGGGCAATACAAATATTCTCGTGTACTGTTAAGACAGAAATTTATTAACTTTAATGCCTTGACACCTATTGTATACAGGTAAGACTGATAACCATTTTATATGGATTGGTAATATTGTTGAGCTTCATTAAATTGCTGTAGCTCCCTCGGATTAAGAGGTAGCAGAAGAAGTGTTGCTAGTACTGGAGAGGGGCTTGGGTCCAGGGAAGGGAATCAGATGCCAGAAGAAGCTGAGTGGGGCAGCAGATGGCCATGGCTAAGGTATGGAACATAACTTGGGATTGAGTTTAAATATATATGGGTTTAAGCCCTGCTACTAATTTTACCTTGCATCAATGAATTGTAGCCTCAGTTTCTACATCTATAAATGAGCAAGATGGAGAAGTTTTGGTAATGGATGCTACAATGATGGTAGCACAACATTGTGAATGTAATTAACAGCACTGAAATATATATTTGAATGTGGTTAAAAGGGGGAAACTTTAGGTTGTATATATGTAACTAGAAAAAAAAACCCACAATAAATCACATAGGACTGTATAACACAAACAGGGAACCCTATTGTAAATGAGGGACTATAGTTAAGTACAATTATAAAAATGTACTTTCATGAATTGTATCAAATGTATACTAATACAAGGCATTAATAATAGGGTGGTATATGGGAACTGTTTTTTATTCATAATTTTTCTGTAAACCTATAACTTATCTAATAAAAAAAGAAATTTTCTAGATCTCTTACTTTTCACGTCACATTTCCTTTGATTACGGAAGTTAAATAAGATCAGTTTATTGGAGATCAACTTTCTGCATGATAGCATGAGGAAGTCTGCTGAAAATGATTTAAAAAACAACCACCACCACTTAAAGCCTCTGGAAATGGTCCTGAAGGCAAACAGCAAGTCAAGAAATATCTGTTCAAGAAAATCTACAAAAATTAGGAAAGAAAGCTGAGCATCTATGGTACTTGAACCAAGACTGCTAACCTCCTTCCCTCTCCCAATTCAGGGAGGCAGAGACTCCAGGCCAGAATGCTGCAGCCAAAAACACAGGGCTCTCTCTGCTCCCAGCTTCCAGAGAGAGGGTTTTCTTCTTGGGAGGAGCAGGAAGTCAGTGTTCCTCATTCTGTCCCCAGGTACCCGTTGCTGAGGCTAAGTCCCAGTGAGTGTGGTCAAGAGGTGGGGCTCTCTTCTTCTGCCAACCCCCAGTCATGGAAGAGAGCCTCTACCTTGGGCATGGCACTTTGAGAGTACTGAGGCCTTTTTGCCCTTGCCGTGGTTTGGGAGGTGGTGATTCCGTGCCAGGAGAGGCAAGCTGAGAGGACCTCAGGCTGCTGGTTCCCCCTCCCCCACATCACCAAACCCTCAGTTCCTAGAGTGGGGGTGCCACTCAGACAGAGGCTTGCCATTGTCCCCTCCCCCAGCTCCAGAGCCCTGGCCCAGAGACTTTGCCAGAGGGGAGAAGCAGGTTAAGAACAGTTAGCTCTTAATTTCTTCCCAAAGGAACTGACTTCATTTGCAATGGAGCTGGAGAAGTTCAAGCCTAAGGACACTCTCAAGAACAGTGGAGGTTGTGGTAAAAGGTGGTTGGGGGGGACATTCATGGATTTAATAAAGATACAGCCTAGTCTATGGGCCTGTTAGGGAGATAACTGGGGAATCAGACAGCTGGGAGAAGCCCTGCTGGGGTCAAAGCAAATATCAAACATGGACTCCAGAAACTATTCCTTCAAAGGAGCCATAATTTGTTTGGGTTAATTTGTAGAGCAATTGCCCTATGGTATTGTTGAAACAATGGAGCAATCAGCAGATAATTGGTGGAGTATAACAGCTGGGTGAGGCCAGGGAAAGAGAGAAAAAGAGCCCTCTGAAAATGACTGTGGGCATACCCATGGCTGTCCCTCCCTGAGGAGCAACACCAGAGGCTTAGGGCTGTGAGGCAGGGATAGGGGAAGGAACTTCACTAAAAGAACCCAGCCAGTCACTAAACAAATAAACAAGCAAATAACAAGAACAAGCTACAATATACTATTATGATGTTCCACTTCCAATAAAAAATTACAAGACATGCAAAGCAACAGGAAAGCATGATCCATACACTGGGAAAAAAGCAGGCAACACAATTTGCCTGTAAAGGCAACCAGATATTGGATTTAACAGCAGAAGATTTCAAAATATCCATTGAAAATATGTTCACAGAACTAAATAAAAGCATGATTAAAGAAGCAACAGAAGGCATGATGACAATATCACATCAAAAAAAAAAGCTAGAAATTATATATGAAAAAAGAACCAAATGGAATCTCTGAAGTTGAAAAGTAGAATAACTGAAATTTTAAAAATTCACTAGAGGGGCTTAACAGTAGATTTGAAATGGCAGAAGAAACAATTAGCAAACCTGAAAATAGCTTCTCGGAGAGTATGCAAATTGAAGAACAGCAAGAAAAAAGAAGGAAGAAAAAGAAACAACTCCGAGAAATGAGGGAGACTATCAAGTACACCAACATATGTGTAATGGGAGTAACATAAGGAGAGGAAAGAGAGAAAGAAGAAAAAGATTTCAAAGAAATAATGACTGAAAATTTACATAAGACTGTGGTAACAAATGAAATAATATAAAGATGTGTAAAGTAAATGTTGATAATCTTTTGCCCACAACTGTGCTCCCTGCCCTCTCTGATGCAACCAATGTAAACAGTTTGGTGTGTATCCTTCTATAGTTTTCTTTATGCTCCTGCAAAAATAAGTTTATCTAATAACAGACATCACCGTGTAAAGTTTATTCCCAATCGAGTCTAGCCCAATTTTAGGACACCAAGGCAATTCCTTGTATTGGAATAGATTTAACAGACTTTGTTGTCATTTGCATGGCACAAACCAGACCAGTTCTGGAGTGGGCTATGGGTATAGCATGATGGCATAAAATTTAAAGAGTTTGAAGCCATGGTGGGAAGAGAAAGGGTGACAAGAATTAACTTTTTCAATTTTCTATTTGGCTTAGCCCAATAGACACATAAACACATAAACAGTAAGCATTTATTTATGTGTCTCTGGGATAGCAGGGGTTAGACTGATGTAGGATTGTCTGCATCAGTCGGGGTAGGTCTACTTCATGTGCTCTCCTCCTCCTCCTGGGACCAGGAGGCTAGACTGGTGATGGCAAAGGTGCAAGACGACAAGCCTAACTGCAAAATCATGTTCCGAGCCTCTGGTTGCATCCTCCCTGCTAACATACCATCAGCCCAAACAAGCCACCCAGCTAAACCCGGAGCCGAGGGGCACTGCAATGTCACATACGTGGCAAAGCACTTGATCCTATTTTTAGGGAGTGAGCAAAGAGTTGGAACCATAACCTGGTCTATGGTAGTAATTTACTACCACAGCTGTAAGATCTTAAGCAAGTTGCTTTATGTTATTCCTGGATCCTGTCAGGGACTCCTGACCTACTTCAGTGCCCAGGACCTGACTCGCGGGGGTGGGGGGGGTCCGGTTAGAAGGGTTAGGTGGGTTCTGATATCAGGCCTGAAGTCCCCAAGTGAATGTGGGGTACACACACATGTGCATGTATACACACACACTTCCTATAGTGGAATACGCATATGTTTTCATGCTTTGTGCATGCATATACATGGACACCAATGCCTACATTTATGCATGCACATACATAAGCAGAATCCCATCTGTCTACACACATGCATTGCAAGGATGTCACATGTGTATCCATGCCAATGCACATATGAACGTTCACACACGTGTGAACACATGAACACAGTACTGCACCCCATCACTCACATAGAGTAAAAAAAGAGAAGCAGATGATAGTACTCACCTTGTAATTTTAGTTGCGAGGATTAATTGCAATATCGTATGTATATCTCTCCTCCTGCAGCGCATAATCAATGGTTACTAACTTCCTTTACAAAAGCTGTCATGGAATAGGTGATTTATTTTATGTTCAAAATTGTATACAATGTTGGTCAAATCGATAAAATTTTTAAAAGTATGAAATAATTGAAAAAATTCCTTTCCCAACACACTAGCACAACAATGGCTTTCACTTCACTAATTAGGGTCCACTTGCATAAATACTTTTGCACAGTTGCATCCTCAGCATACGGGCCATTCCGAATGCCACGATTTTAAATTGTCTTGCATTGAAACATTGCCTTATACTTCTACACTGGTTTTCTAATAATCCCTTTTTGTTGTTGTGTGATAGTTCATCATTTGGCTGGACCCTAATGAGGTAAACTGTTTCACCAAGAGGTTTCCAGGGCTCCGGGCTGAGCATCAGTTACCTGAGCTGGCGTCCTGTTGGTTTCAGAGAGTTCATACCTGCTGAGCGATGATGATGGGGAGATTCTCTGAGCATGGGGGGAGCACCTATAAGTCCTCTCCTCCCTCAGAAGATAAGCGAGCTAACTGGAAAAGTAATAAAGTCCTCTGTGCTATAGTAGTCTGACTCGTGCCTGCCCGAGGAAAAACAAAGCCATCTGCAGGTGCTGTCAGGGGCAATGTTATACCACATAAGACTTCAGCTCCACCGAGGGGATATTGTGGACCAAAATACTTTAGCCAGACGGCAGGCTGATTCTGCGGCTTCTGATGAAGGAGCCATATAGGCTTATTTGTTAAACTTAAAAGCAGTAAATGAAGTGGACCTAGAGTTGGCTTAATAAAGAAGTGGCTAAAATAGGGCAATGAGCAGCAGGTGGGTCCTGCTCCCAGGGCGGGGTTAGTCTAATTAAGGCAAGGTTTTGGCATCAAGCTGCTGGTCTCGTGGGAGCCCATATGGCAAGCCGCTGCTGCTGAGCCTAGTTCCATTACCACAGTCAAAAGGATCCGTATCCGACGGGGACTTCAGCTCAGGCAGGGAGAGGAAGTTCTTCTGTTTAGGGTAGTCTAATAACACTTCCCTGTGTATTGCCCAAGACCCTCTGGAGGTGAGACTGGCTCCCCATGTGTCCTGAACTCTCTACTGCACAATAACCAACCATCAAGAGCACTGACATCATGCCTTGGCTTTGCCCAGGCATTTCTTGTTCAAAAGAGTCTCAGAAGAAGGATCTGGGCATTCGGCATGGTTTCCGCGAGCATCTTTCTATTCCTCAGCCCAGGTCGGTTCTGTTTCTGTGACCCACTTCACATGCCCAGCAGTGGGTCCATGAAGTGATGGAGAAATAACGCAGTGGTCAAGAGTATGGACTCAGGAGCCAGATGGCCTGGCTTTGACTCTGGCTCAGCCACTCAGAAGTTGTCATCTTGGGCAAGCCACTCAGGCTTTCGCGCATCCTTACCTTAAAGCGAGGGGATTATAATGGTACCTGCTCGCAGGATTATCTCAAGAATTAAATGAGTACATGCTTGGAAGAGTTCTCAGCTCATCCTAAGTGTTAGAATCATGGTAAGTGTGGCTACTGTTCATGTAAAGCCTTAATGATCGTTGGTTAAATGAGATAAGGCATGTAACAGTCCAAGCACATAGATGACACTCGATTGTAGATATCATTATCACTGCTACTGCCGTGTGCTCAGCTTTGATACCTTCTTGGATAAGATGCCTGAATGTTAACAGGAGCCTTTTGCAGGGCAATCCCTAACTGGCCCTTTTTCCCAACTGAGCTCTGCTCTGCAGAGGAAAGTGTTCCACGGTCATTTGGGGATGCTGTGTGACTGCGTGTGGGTGTGTGCATGTTGTGTTCTTCCAAGACACATTCAGGTCATAGAATTATTTTGCCTGAGAACCCATTTTGGAAAAGTTTTTCCATAAACCACTGAGTGGCGGAGAATGGGAATTTCAGATAAGAAGTGCTGAGGGAAGTAGATTTCTGAACTCTTCTCAAATAACACTAAAGAAGAAACAGCCCTTTTTCCCGCCAAGGGAAGGCGAGGGGATTGATTAACATCTCCTCCGCGCCAGACTTGATCTCAGCACTTCAGGTGCGTTATCTCTAATAAAAATACGACTAATACCTGTTATCTCCTGACTGCCTATAATGTGCCTGGCACTTGAGATAAATTATCTCTAATGCCCACAACATTTTTGCAGAGTAGATATTATTATTGGTAGTTTAAAGATGGGGAAATTGCCGTTCAGCAATGTGCCACAAGGCAAATATGCAGAGCCCAGGTTTGAGCTCAGGTCTGGAGACTTCAAAACTTCTCTTAGTGAAATTTTGATGGGAGAATTTGACATTCTCAACAGCACTTAAAGAGATTAGGGGAACAAAGAAGAAGAGAAGTAACAGTAATAGCAGACATCCACACTGATTTTGCAGTTTAGAAAGTACTTCCAAATGCACTTTCTCATTTGAATCAAGGATGCATAATCTGGGCCCCACCTCCCTTTCAGACTCTGCCCCCACAGTGGGAGGATCTGTCCACCTGAGCACAGGTAATGCCCTCTGAATTCACCTGCTCTTGTCATTTCCAGCCTTTTCTCTGTTTATCCCTCATCACGGCCAACTTGATGAATCTTTCAAGTTCCAATTCGCTGTCCCGGAACAGCCCATTTCAATTCCTCCAGACACAATCAATTGCTCCATCTTTTTGTACCTCGGAATTTCAGGCAAATTCATTTATTGCAGTTGCCACATGGAATTTTAATTCCCATTGTTGAAAGGATGAGTGGAAGAACCCTTAGCCACCCCATCTTTCAGGTTGGCATTGGCCTCTTTGTTTTTTAAAATGAGGATCATAAAGCTCACAAGTTCAAGGCCATATAAATGGTAATTGGCTGGGCTGGAACGGGGGACTCAAGAATCCCGACCCAGAAGATATATAGTGATAATAGTTTCATAGACTCTTTCCTCAGTCTCTTCCCTGAAGGAGCATAACTTTCAAGCCAGGATTGATGAGTTAAACAAGGGAACTCTTCTAGGAAGAATGAATGAAAAAAAAATTGCTACAGTATCATATGTATGTGCATTTTACAGTTTACAAAACACCTTCTGTTCTACTCATTTCAACAGTTATGTTAAGAGGGTCACATGGCGATAAGATATTTTGTCCTACCTAATTGAGACAAGCAAGTGTGTCTTTGGGGTCTTTAAATTAAAGGAAATTTCCCACTACAAACATCTCACAACCTCCCTCTCTTCCTCTCTGTTCTGAAGTGTTCCTGGGACAGACCATGTCTCTCTTGTTACTCTGTGGGAAATTTTGCACTTTCACACCCTACAGAGGCCAATTAAAAGAAATCAATTAAAGTCAGCCTTGTGAAGGCAGTGATCCAACAAAGGTGGAATAAATGAACAAAGGATGTTTATCATAATGGAAGCTGTAAGTCAAATATTGCTTAAATGCTCATTTTCAGGTCCAAGAATGACAGCAAGATCCCAACCAAGTAGGCCTTGTTTAGGCAGAAAGCTTTGCAGCTCCCGCCTTTTCTTGCAGATTTCTCTCCACTGGCTGGCTTAAGGTTCAGGTGTGCAATCGTTTGGGGCAGAGAAAGCATATCAGCTGGAGCAGATGGGCTGCCCCATTTTCCCTTTGACATTTGGAATCTGAAGCCATCTTTGTGCCAGCCTTAATATTAATTATAGCTATGCCCTGCACGACAAGCTTTCTTGACTGTTTTTGGTAAATTTTCTTTGGAAATAAGAAGGAAACCATTAAACCCAGATTATGGTTATGTTATGCCCTGGTAGGGCAGCATCTAACACTGTTCTAGACAATGAAGAAAATGCACAGCCCTGGGCGGATAAAGAAAGGAGACAGTGCAGCTCCTTGGAGAAGCCCCAAGGCTGGCCCACAGATTTTTCTCATCCATCAGTGTCGAACCCTGGAGGCATATCTTCTGATTGCTTTGTAGAGATAGTGGAAATGTGACTTGAGACTGTTCAAGAAGATCCAAAATGAAAGTTTATCTTCTTAGTCATCTCCTTTA
>JAQZBX010039156.1:0-12826 GCA_029593785.1 Cabassous unicinctus
ACTGGTCAGATATTTTGTAGACCATTTCTCAGTTGGGATTTGTTTGATGTTTTCCTCATAATTATTCTGGGTTATAGGTTTTTGGGAGGAAGACCACAGAGATAACATGCCATGCTCCTCACAAGGGCACAGACCATCATTAGGACTTGTAACTGATGTTGACCTTGATCACTGGGCTGAGGGAGTGTTTGCAGGTGTCTCCACTGCAACATTACTCCTTTTCAAACTGCACTCTTTGCAAGGAAGTCACTATGCACAGACCGTATTCAAGGAGTCGGGAGTTATGCTCCACTTTCTTGCAGGTGGAGTATCTACGTGAATTACTTGGAATTCCTCTGCATGAGAGATTCATCATATCTCCATTTGTTTATGTATTTGATCATTTATTTATATCAGTATGGACTCATGAATATTTATTTTATGTTTTTTATTTTAATCCAATACTACTTCATTTACTTTCTTGCTCAAATTGTTCCAGCTTTGGCTACTGAGAGCTCTTTTAGTTGGCTCCTATGCATTTTTGACATACCCCTACTCATGTGGTTTTTTTTTTTAACACTTCTTTTCTTTCTTGTATAACAAGATGCTCTGGGCTCATCTTGTATATTTCCTGCCCCAGATTCAGCCATTCCTCCAAGGAGCCTTGGTTCCTTTAATTGGAAAATGAGAAACCAAGATCTGGGTCTTAGGTGAGCTCTGGCCTATTATTTTTCAATCCAACTTTCCTTTCCCTTTTGTTGACTTTTCTTTCCCCTTCCCATTGACCATGGAGGTTTCCCAAGGATTAGCACACAGGCACTCGTGGCTCTGTATCAGAACTTTGTGTGAGCTCAAGAGTGAATAAGGCACAGCCACCGAGTGTACAGGTGAATGTGGGAGATAGATTGACATAAACAGTTGAACAGAAGGTACATGATAAACACAGAAAAAGTCATCCCTAGGGGACCCCTAAGGAACCAGTGACTAATTTGTACTGTGGGATCCGGAAGGCTCTGAGCTATGAGTTGAAGGAAGTACTGTTCTACATTCTCTACAGCCTATTCCTAGATTCCTAGGAAATCTCCCTCGACTGTGACACCTAACAAGCAATCCTCCTCTGGAGGCTGAAATTGTCCTTGAAATCTAGGCCATTAACCTCCTATCTTGTGCAGCACCTCTGCCTCTGTGCTGACCTGACTCAAGCCTCCTTATCTCCCATCTAAAGCTATCTGTGAGCAAAAACCTGGAAAGGGCAGCTCTAGGGCTGGCAGCAGCCACAGCAGGTGAGAGGCAGGCCAAGTGGTGGGTACGCTGCATTAGGCCAGGGGTAGGAGGTTTGTTTGAGTCTCTTGGGGGAAGAAAAGAAAGTGATGCCGGCACCTAGTATGCACAGGCTGGTAACTGTCAGGTGCTATTTGCAAGGCTAGGCTATTTGGCTTTTGGACCCAGGAACCTTTGCTATTCACTGGTTATAGGGACTGGGGATTCCTGAGAAGATATTTTTATGGCCTGTGTAGTAGATTAAAGGTGCCTGCAAATCTCCTCCACTTGAATCTACATGCCCAATAGAATGTGGCAGAAGTGACATTCTGGGATTTCTCAGCCTAGGTCACGTGAAGCCCTGCAGTTTCTCCCCAGTTCCTTTGGAAAACTTTCTCTGGGGGCATTTATCCACTATCTTGGAGGTCTGCCAACCCTGAGGCTGCCATGCTGGAGAGGCCATGTGCAGGCCCTTTGGTCAACAGACCCATCTGAGTCAAGCCTTCCAGCCACATCTGCCAAGGTATAGGACATGAAAGCAAAGCCATCTTAGACCTTCCAGACCAGGTCACCTGCCAGCTGAATATCACTGTGTAACCCCCATGGAGCAGCAGAATTGCCCAGCTGAGTCCTGAACAAATTTGTGACCTACAACATTGTGAGAAATAATTAAATGTTGTTTTATGCCACTAAACTTTGGGGTTGTTTGTTACACAGCAAAAGATAAATGAGACAGCCAGGGTCTCAGGAGACGGCCAGGGTGCCCCTATCCTGGCTGCCTGTCCTGTTATCAACTTCCAAATCCTGCATTGATACAAGAGACAGGGGAACATGATTCACTTTCAAAATGCTCTTGCAGAGGGGTCAAGACTAAAAGTAACGAGCCTCTCCTAGAAATGGCGTCCTCCAGGCGCTCTGCTTGGGATAGCCCTGGGTTCCAGGGGTGAAGACCGACTCAGGTGAATGAGCGAAGCAAATAGAAAAAACTGACTACAGAGTGACATCCAGATGGTATGGAAAAGGGAGCATAAACTGGGGGCTTAGGTGAATCGGGGAGCGTATGGAGGGGGCAGAATGCTGACTGGAGGAGGGAGAGGAGCTGACTTTGGAGGGTAGGGTGAGTGTCACCTGAAGACGAGGACAGGGGCTATGGGAGGACGGGCAGCCTGGAGCACGTGCCTGGCCGAGGGCAGCAAGCAGTCCCTGGGCTGGCACCGGGGCCTTCCCCGGCTCCGCCTGGGCCGTGCTCGGCTCTCTTTAAAGAGCGCTGCTGGGTGCCTGGGTGAGCTCACCCGGCAGTGCAGGTGCAGTCCTGGCCCGTAAACCACAATAACCAGGGCCTGTGCAGCCACAATGCGCAGGGCAGAGCCTCCAGAGGCGGATAAAGGGCGATTATTTGTTTAGCATCATTAGCAAGAGTCCCAGGACCCATCAAAAGCAAAGCAGAAACTTTTGTATTAAGGAGATTAAACCTTAAACTCAGCTGAGAAGGCTCTGCTGTATTGAGAAGCTCTGTTGCCCCCGTATTGTGTGTGATTATATGCAAATCACTGGGAGGCCTCCCCGGGGCTGACCACAGAGGCTTAGCTGCCCGGCCCAGCGTGGGTGTGCGGGACAGGGGCAGTGTGTACTGGTCAGGATGCCCCCTCCTGCCCCCAGCGCCCCAGGCAAGGGAAGCCTGTTTTCCCTCAGGTTCAGGGAGCTGGGGGTTTTGAAAGAATATTCAACATGCCCACCTGAGGTTTCGGATGGATGGGTAGGAGTGGAGGGGCAGAAGTGCCACCAGGCTGGGTTCTCTGGAAGTTCAGGGTCGTGTCCAGGTAGGGTAAGGGAGGTTCCGGGAACCTTCTGGCCGTATCGCCTGCAGTCTTCTCTAGCATTCTCTCTTTGAAAACTGCGTACTTGCCAAGGAGATGGGAACATGTTTTAGTTTTGCTGTTTCCTTTTCCCTTAATCACTAACCAGGAACCTTAGTGACCAATCAGAAGAAGGACCGGGGTAGTGGGTTATTCTGGATTTTATTGATCCAGAAAGTCTCTAGTGTCTGCTCTGTGCCAGGTACAGTGCTAGGTGCTGGTGGGGCCTGGCGGGTGGTCAGTGGGAACAGAGGTGGGTGAACTTTCTCTGTTCTTCAGTTTGACAGATAAGATGTGAACCCAGATAACTGCAGCACCTGCTGGGATGTGATAGTGCTGGATGAACACCCTAAGAGAGTACTCAGCTTCTGACAGGAATCTGGGGGGGCTTCACAGACGAGGAAGCATCAGCACCAGGCCTCGAAGATCAAGGGGAGGGCAGGCAGGTGGAGGGGCTGCAGAAAGTGTGGGGTGTGGCTGGCAACGAGCCCTGGATCACACTGTGTCTCCAGGGGCTGGGCAGGGTGCTGGAGCACACAGGGGCCTGGAGTCCTCCTTTAGTGATAGAATTTGGCCTGTACAAAGTGGAGTCAAAAGCCTAACCCACAGACATGTCCAGGGGGTCTGGGACCTGAAGTGCTCTGGGGGTGGCACCAGACATGCCCCAGAGCAGCATCTTTGGCTGCTTCCAGGCCCTTGATATTGGCTTGGACATCTCCAAGGCCCCACTTCCACGTGGGCATAAGCTGCTGTCCAGCAGGGGCCAGGAGCGATGGCCGTCCGTTGTCCCTCCTGGAGTGGGAGGCTAAGGGCCCAGCTGGGTGCTGCATGTCTGAGCTGGGCATGTGGGTGGAGTGGGACTGGCCGTTGGCTTATAGGACATGCTGCCCATGAAGATCACCAAGGACACGGCCGGGGCTGAAAGGAAAACCCAGGAAGGCTGGACATCCAAGCCATCAGTCGGAGAGACTGGGCAGAGTGGGAGAAACAGGTAAGAAACCTGGGATGAAAACTGGTCAGTCTGGACTGGAGGAGAATATTTGGACTGGAGGGAAGAGCCTGGAGGGATTTCCTGATGCTGGACAGTGGTTGGAGGGGACGGCTGGAGGCACTTGCCTTTGAGCTCCAGCCTCAGGCATGGGGACACTCAGCAAGGACACTCAGAGGCTCTCCGTCTGGGATTTCCTTCGAAGAGCAGCGGATTTCCAGAGGGAGAGGCACTAGTCCTCAAAGTTAGCACAGCCTTGGGCCTAACTCAGAAGCTCGAGATCTATGAATGAGATCGATGAGCTTGGAAAACAGAGACAGTCCAGCCCTTTCCAGCCCTGCTTGGCTCCATTGCCATTGGGAGCACTTGGCCTCATCAGGGTGCCTCCTGCAACTAAAAGGCTGAGCGTCACTGGGGCCCCTCTGCTGGAAATTTCTGTGGACATGGAGTCTCTGGATTCTGAGGGGGTTTAATGGATGGAAACCAAAAAAAAAAAAAAAATTAAAAAAAGCTCTTTGGTACCCTGTACCCTTTGTCCCAAAGGGAGGAACAGATGTCTTGGGTGAAGGAGGGGCAGTGTTGGGGGCTCCGGCAGAATGGGAGCCAGGCGGGAAGAATCCCAGAGGATGGGGGAGTTGAAAGGAGTTTTGTGAAGATATTGTCTGGGACCTGGGTCAGATGAAAGATGCCGGCAGACGGGGCTGTTCACCTGCTAGGCTTTTGTTCGGCCCTGCAGCATCTGCTTTCCACACAGCCCTTGGGGTGGGGTGGTGGCGGGGAGGGCACGCTGCCCGCCATCTGCAGGAGAAATACAACAAACCCCCACACGTGAGCCAACGGAAACTCTCGGCAAAACAAACAGGAGCGGAGGGCACTCTGCCCGGAGTGTGCGGCCAGGAGGGGCGGTGGGAGAGGTGAGAGGCCACCTGCCGCAGGAGCGCCTCCTCTGTGCTCTGTGGCCTGGGCTGGCTGCTGGTGTGCAGGGATCGGGCCAGGTCTGTGCTGACATCTGCCCGCCCCGGTCACGCCTGCCAGGTGAGCCCCTTTCACTCGACTCAGCTGCCAGGTCGGAAAAGCCAGGGCTTGCTAAGCTAGAAGGAGTTATAACCAATTCTATTTATCACCAATATGGACCATCAGTCTGCTGACCATCAAGGCTGTTGATCAAGTGTGAGATTTAGGGGTTCAAGACCTGCCTCTGCCACTTCATTAGCTGGGCGACCTTGGACATGTTATTCAACCTCTCTGAGCCTTTCTCTTCCAGATCTGTAAAATGGGGAGAAGGTAATGCCTAGCAGGTCGAGTTTGGGAAGCCCCTCTGCTTATGGGGCTCATGGGGAAGAAACCCCAGACTTCCAATTTGGGTTCTGGGGCGTGGGTCAGTGAGGAAGGTGGGAACCACAATGCGTGGGGTGCAGAGTGACATCTGATGGTTTGGTGACATTAAGTGTTGGGCTCTGGCCTAGGTCTGGGGGTGGAGGGCTCGGCTATGGCTCCCCCACCCCGCTTCTCCTCTTTGCCATTGTGCACACCTCTGCGCCGTGCGTGGCAGCCAGCAGAGTGTCCACAAACCTGGTGGGACGGGCAGGCAGCTTGTTTGCTCTTCCCAGGGCCAGGCCTGGTGGCCCGGACCCACAAGTATTGTGTTACCCAGCCCAGGAATTCCTTTCCTTGCCTGCCTCCAGTTATAAAGGGGGAGCAAAACCCTGAGCTATGTGCTCTTCTGGCCCCGAGCCAGGTCCTCTGGTGTCTTTCCGTGGAGCTGCTTCCTCCTGGGGCAGGGTGCAGCCTCCTGGGGAAGCAGGAGCCCTTGGTCCCCTTCCCGCGCACGGGGGTGGTGGAGGGCCTTCTCTAGCCCCCACCGACCCCTAAGAGGCCCTGGATTCTCTGACACCATCTCGAATGTCTTCCTCATCCCTGGTCTGAGCCCTCGAGAGCAGAGGCAGGGCTGTAGCATCCCTTGGCTCAAGAGACTGGGCTAGGTCTGGGGCTCTGGTTCAGCTCTGGGGTGCAGGGCTGCTCCACCCCAGCAAAGGGAACCCCGAGAGGTCTTTTCCACAGCCTGTGGCCTGGTGCCCTTGCCTCTGTTTGCTCTGAGAACCTGAGACGGGTTTCAGATGCCTTGGGCTTGTCCTGCTACCTTTCAGGGTTCTGGTCTGAACTAGGCAGCCCCGGGAAAGGCTGTACCGGCTCTGGGTCAGCCTTGCTGAGTTGGGTCTCACCAGAGAGTCCCAGGACCAGGTGAGGTCTGAACTTCAGAAACCTGTCAGGTGAGAGCCTCTTATTCCGCAGCCAGGGTTGGAAAAGCTGAAGGAACCAGAGTCAGGCAGGGAGAGCGACAGGCAAGGGGAAGATGGAAAAGGCATCGCCCAAGGCTGGGAATGAGAAGGGCCTCAGAGAACCCTGCCAGCCTCACTCCCTCCTGCACAGGTGGTCCTTTTCCTGCCTGGAGAAGGGATCACTGGGAAACTTGGATTCGGGTCTGGCAGTGCTGCTAATTCACCATGGACAAGTCATTTTATGGCCCTAGGCCTCTCCTCATTTGTAGAACAAGGGAACAGGACTGGATGACCTTTAAGTTATTTATTTATTTATTTTTAATATTTGGAAATCACATGAGATAAAGGTTGTTTTTTTTTTAAGATTTATTTTATTTATTTATCCTGACCCCCCCATTGTTTGTGGTCACTGTTTGCTCTCTGTGTCCATTTGCTGTGTGTTCTTGTGTCTGCTCGTCTTCTCTTTAGGAGCAACCAGGAACCGAACCTGGGACCTCCCATGTGGAAGAGAGGCAATCATCTGAGCCACCTCAGCTCCCTGGTTTGTGGTGTCTCTCATTGTCTTTCTTCTTTGTGTCTCTTTTGTTGAGTCATCTTGTTGCATCAGCTTACCGTGCCTGCCTGCCATGTCAGCTCACCTTCTCCAGGAGGCATGGGGAACCGAACCTGGGACCTCCCCCATGGTAGGTGGAAGCCCAATCGCATGAGCCACATCTGCTTCCTCTTTAAGGTCTTGATAATTGATGGTATTTGTCTTGTGTCCATTTTATATCCTTGGCCCATTGTGAATGCTTAATAAATGTTGATTTTTAAATGAATTCTGGGCCCCATCTCTTTCCTGTTTCATCCCTGGGACAGTGTCTGCCTTTCTTGGCCCAACTGGGATGACACAGGTTTCTAGAAGTACACCTAGGAGGGACATACATTACAAATCTCAGTGGTAATGAGATTTGGTTTCTGTAGACCATGAAAGTGTAATTTTTTCAAAAGTGTAAAGCAATATATAATTAAATTTGGCCAGCACTCTCTTCTGCCTCCAAACATGTTCATACCTCTTCTATCTTTGAGCTAAACTTTATTTGTCCTGCTAGTTTCTCTCATGTTTGTTATTTTCTTTAAATCTTACTTAAAAACTGGGTTGCAATTGAGCTTGCTCTGTGTATGTCCAGGATCCAGTGCCCGGCTGTAGGTGATTTGGGGGCAGGGACCACTATGTACACTTGTCCGTGTTTCCCCCCAAGGAAACGCCTTGCACATAAGCCGTCCCTGAGGCTGCACACTCCCTGGGGCAGGGTTTTGTCACCCTTCTCTGCCTAGTGCCGGGAACAGCGCCTGGCCAGCAGTGATGCCTGGGAAATAGGTGTTGAATGGCTAAAATGTGGAAGGAATGAGCAGTAGGCACTCCTAGATGATGACGGGCTTGCACGGGGCCACTCGCCCTCTCCTGCTGCTGCTCTCTGACTAGCTTATGTGGCCCTCCACTCTCCTGCCTTACTCTGACCTCTCTGGCCAGAGCCTCCTTGGCCTTAGTTCCGCGTGCTCGCGCGTGCTCGGTTCTCTGGCTTCTGCTCGTCCCCTCTCTGCGTGCTCCGTTGGGAAACCCCACCACTCTTTGCAACACCATCTACTTCTTTTGCTCTGATGGCTATAAAGTGTGTGTCCTCAGCTTAAGTTCCACATCTCTGGTCGTCTGTTGGCCAATTAACAGACTCACAGAATATTTGTGTTGGAAGAAAACTTAGAAGTCATCTAATTCGATTCCGTCCCTGGACTCCCCTTGCTTTCACTACACTGCTGGCTCCTTCATAGGACAGCCTGTCTGATTGTGGCTCAGCCCCAGGGGTTGTCCCACATCCTGCTTCTTTCCCTCCATCTGTCCTCTCATCTAGACTGTAAACTTCTTGGCAGCAGGGGCCCTATCTGATGCTGATCAATTAACACTCGTTTATTAAATATTGAACATTTGATAATATGAAAAGTTTTTTTAAACTTTATTCTATGTTAGAAAATAAAATAACAAAAGGCAACTTAACAAATTATGGAAGTGTTACTTTAAAAAATCCTGTCCAGGCACATTTATCTTATTTAATCTTAAAAGAGACTCAATTGTTTCTCCAGTGTTCCAAAAGATGAATAAATGAGCACAGATTGGTTAAATGATGTGACCAGGGCCTCCATGTTAATTAAGAAAATGGAGGAAAAAAGCTTGATCGTGCCTTGGTTTTACGAGATGTGAATATGCTAATATGCAAAGTTTGGACATTTGACCTTAGGTGGGAGGTGATGTTCCCTCAGTAGGTTTTGGAGGTTCTCCCTTCCCCTCTGGTTTTGGAGTCAGAAAGCTCTAGGTTCACATTCCAGCTCCACCCTTTACCAGCTGTGAGCCTTCAGGAAAGTTATTTAACTTCTCAGAGTGTTGATTTCCTCACGTATAAAGCAATGAGAATAGCAATGCTTTTCTCATAGACTGGTTATGTGGATTCATGACACACAAGGGCTCTACACCAGGGGGCTATTGTTACTATTTTTAGGTCCTATCACTACTGCACTGGGGTTCTACGCCACCCACAAAGCAGTGCGTGGCCTGTGCCCTCCCCCCACCCGTCAGTTCACTCCCAGCACAATGGTGAACACACGGGCCTCTTCTACTTTCAGGGACAAGGTACAAGGACACGTATTCCCTTCAGATAAGGGCACTGATTTCTGCTTCTGGATATTGACTCTCTGTCACTGACACAGACACTAGGGGGCCACTGAAGGGGAGAAGGGAACTAGTACACAGGCGAGGCACGGTGTGAGCTGCTCCCATATACACGTGCCTGCCTCACAGAGCTCGGACTGGTTGGAAGCAAAGGCAGTTCCTAATAATCAGGAGCCACCATTAGCTCCATATGACAAAGTGTTCCATTGTGGTGTCCAGACTCAGTTGAGAGCCCTTTAACGTGGTAGTTAAGAGATGAGGTTCTGGAATCCCAAAGACCAGGATCCTAATTGCGATTCCGCTACTTGGTTTCTGTGTGACCTGGAGCAAGTAATTCAACCTCTCCAGACCTGTCTTCTCAGCTTGGGTTCTTTGGTGAGTGTTAAATGAGGCGATGCACAATGCCCGCCTCACGGTGTGAAGCACTATTACTATTACGTGCTTTCCGCGTGATGCGAACAGAGAGCCCACTGAGGCCTGTGGTAATCAGAAGGTTTAGGATTTAGATAAAGGGAGAGGAGAGAGAGAGCTTTCTGGATGAAAGCACACACAAAAACCAAAACAACCCAACAACAAAGAGCCAAGAAGGACTGAGGCATGCTTAAGGAGCAGGATATACATCAGCCTTGCGTGAGGACAGAGTCTGGGGAGATGTGAGGCTTTAGGTGGATCCGCTGAGGGGGACTGAAGCCGGGAGGGGGCATCTTTGTCTTCTCCATCAAGCCTGGGCTAGCACGGTGCTTGGCCCAGCAAATGCTTGCTAATCTCTGCGGAAGTTCTCGGCCTCACTCTGTGGGCCTGCATCTCAGAGCTAATGAGTTCCACAGGTCTACTACCTTCCTGAACTTTCCCATTTAAGTGCCTAAAACTGCCTGCTTCAAAGCTCCCGCCATGTCCCTTTATCGCAGTATCTCCAGATTTGTTCGGCAAGTTCGTGGATATCTTATCTGTACTGTTTATAATAGAGAAGATACGAAGCACCTTTCTTTCCAGACGGAAGTGTTTGCCTCGTTTTGGGGAACTGGCCTGACTTCACCAGTTTCTGCATGACCTTGAGTAAATTACTTAACCTCCCATGCTCCATTTCCTCATCTGTAAAATTTGACTAATGGGCCACTGATGAATTTATTTGTCTCTCAGCTCCAAGTTCACTTTGTGGTACCTGAAGAAACGGTGGGACTCAAAGCCTTTCTCTGTTCCTGTGAGCGTGAGGTTAAGCTTTGCCAGGAGAGGGCGCCAACTTCAAAATTGGGTTGTGAGGATGGGACAAAATTAGCAGAAAGAGCTTAGGACAGGGCTTGGAACCAAGTGAGTGGGGAATGTGATGGTCATTTCGAGTGCAGAGCCCCTGCTTCCTTCTTTGGTGTTCTAGCATCGGACCTCCTCTTCCTTGAGCTACTGAGACGCTTGCACCCAGTTCCTGGTCCCCAAGCAGCCCGTGCGCAGTGAGTTCTTCCTCTCGTGCTGGCAGCACTCAGAGCCTCCCCCGGAGCCGGGAAATGCCTACACTCTCACTGCCCTTGATCGCGGGCAGGAGTAGGAACGACTCGTCATAGGCAAGAATGGCTGGGTAAGACACAGAGGGACAGGTCTTGTATGAGTCCACTTAGCTGAAATTTCTAGAATAGGTAAATTCATAGACGCAGAAAGTAGAATACAGGTTACCAGCTGGAAATAGACAGTGGTGATGGTGACACGGGACTGTGAATGTAATCGATATCACTGAATCGCACAGTTAAAATGGCACGTTTTATGTTCTATGTATTTTGTCACAATAAAATTGGAAAAGAACAGAGAGAATGGTTGGGGAGCAGGGAGAGGTCAAAAGAGGGCCTTTATGTTGGGTTTTGTTTTCCAGGGCTCTGGGTCTCAAGACACTTTACTTTGGGTGATGCCCGACTGTTCCCCCAAGAGTCCCCGCCAATCTGCTGTCCCTGGTGTGGGACTGTGAGTCTGGCCCAGGTCCTTCTGGTAGAGAAGGGAGAAGGTTCTGCAAAGCTCTGTAGGTTAAGGGGCCTGTGGAGGGATGCAAGGAAAAGCAGTGGGATCAATATGCCTGGGTTTGAAGAAATTCTGGGTTGGGTACTGGGTTGGGAGAGATCTTTCTTTGGGATGTGATCAAAGATGATGATGGAGGGAGGGAAATTGTAGGGCTGTAAACAAGGGCCTCGATTCCTTCATCCCTTGTTCTTCCTCTTCATCCTAAGAGCCCTTGTCCTATCACACAGCCTAGAAGACCAGTATTTCCACTCGGAACTGTCAGTCACACATGTCTTGGAGTTTTCAGGACAGCCCTAACTCAAATTTTCTATCCTGTTATCTCCATCCCTACCCTGACTCTTCGTTAGGCAAATATGTTCATTAGTCCAATCCCTCTTCCTACGGCTTCATCCTCTGATGGGGTTGCTTGGAGGGGGCTTGGCAGGGAGCAGGAGGGGAGGATGCTACCGCCTTGAGCTGCCTCCCAGCAGAGCTGCTGGTGCTCTCAGCCGCCCCCCGGGGGTGGTGGCACCAAAAGCACTGTCCTTGTGATGCTGCTACCACTTGCCATTGAGCTGACTCAGGAAGGCGCAGGGAGCAAATGCCTGTGCAGAAAGTTAGAGAAACCAGCGTCTCGGTTTCAGGGCTCGTGAGGTAGCCACAGCTTTTGGGTGGCTTTGCTTCTGGGGTCCCTGAGCTGCCAGGGTAGTCTCTCTGAGGGCTCCTCTAGGACCTCCCCTCAGACACAGTTACCAAACATGCTTTTCATGTCTATTAATCTGCTCCTCTTCTCACGTTTCTCAGGTCACAGCTGCATTGTTATCTGATGGGCTTGCTGCCAGCCCCATGGAGCCTGACAGTTACAAAGGCTGGATTAGCTGCAAGAGAATATTAGGAAAAAAAAATTCCTTCTAATTCTTCTGTCCTTTTATGTGGAGTTGGCCACCTATCGCCTTGGTGAGATAAGAGCAGCTCTCGGAGAGCTCGGAGCAGAGGGCCCGTGTCTCGGTTCTCGGAATGTCAGGAAAGTGGTAGTGATTATCCTTGCCTGCTTGGGCCACGTCTTTTCCAGCCTCTCCTGGAGGGTTCGGCTCCAGTTCACAGCTCAGAAAGGTCTAAAATGTGGCTGGCTTTCTCCAGAAAGAAGAGCATCTTTTTGTGAATGGGTCTCACTTTTCCTCTGGTCTCCTGGGCTAGAGCTCAGTAGAGAATTGACCATTTGGTTATTAAATCAATTTAGGAATTGAATTCAATCTAGTAGCTCCACTTTGTTGCAGTTTGTTTAATGGCATTATGGGAGAAAAGAAATGTTCCAACTGAAAACGGAGGTGGGCAGTGACTTTCTCTTACTCATTTATGAGGAAACTCTGCCACTGAGATAATTCTAGGTCTCAGAGGAAATCAGCTCCTTTGTGGGAGTTGATTTTCATTCTGTTTTTGAGACTTTGATGGTGGGATTGTAAATCTAAGGTATTGTGTTTGGCTGCTATGAATCTGAGAGAAACGTCCTGATTCCACCACACAGGCTTCTTGGGGTCCCAGAGGACTTCATCTGTTAGGGCATATGCCCTTTGAGTAAAACTCTGAGGAGATGTCAAGTTTCCCACCCAACCCTGGGGGCTGGCCTTGTCAGACCTGCCCAGGCCTGCTTGTCTCTGATACAGGGTGAGAGACGGAGGTAGACCAGAGGCCCTGGGTGCTGACAAAGAGGGAGACTTCTGATCTGGTCTTCCTGATGCCAGTGCGGGGTCATCATCTGAGATTTGGGCTCTGGATGGCGGGA
>JAQZBX010039156.1:12926-23229 GCA_029593785.1 Cabassous unicinctus
TTTTTTTTTTTTTTTTTTGGATAATGGCACCAACATTCTACAAGCCACCCAGACTCAGAGCCAGGCTGGTTTTGATGCTTTTCTTGCCTTTTCTTCCATTTAGTTCCCAAGTTGAGTATGGTCTACCTGGACGGTGTCTCTTCATTCATTCCTTTAATTTCCTTCCTACCTACTGCCCTGGTTTTGTCACCATCTCTCATCTGGTTTACTGCAATAGCTTCCTAACTGGACTTTGTATTTTTGCCTTTTCTTTTTCCTACCTTTTCCTTTCCTTTTAAATTTGCCTTGTACTCTGGGACCAGATTAATCTACCAAAAGGCTCTGATCATAACCTTGCAGTATTAAAAACTGTTAATAACTACAATCTGTCAACCTGAAAATCACCCAAACTACTTAGAAGGGCAGCATTGGGAGTTCTTCGGTCTACCTTTTTGACCTTATCCTGGGAGGGACTGTAAGCAACATGAGGTCAGGGGCCTTGTTTTCTTGGCTGAGTGCTCTGATCAGCACGTGGCCTGCAGCTAGCACACAGAGCCTGCAGCACAGCCGAGCCTCGCTAATGTCTGTGAGCCACTTCCCTACCAGCTGCCAGAAACCCTCGCTGCTTCCCCTGCCAGCTGCCAGAAACCCTCACTGCTTCCTTTTCCCCATCTCCGTGCCTGCATTCATGTTCTCCCTGGAAGGCATGCCCCACTATCTGTCTCTTCTATTCCCACCCATTTTTCAAGACCCAGCCCAAATCTCACCTTCTGCATGAAGCCCTCTGGGATCTCCCCGAGGGACATGATCGCCCCTTTCTGCATCGCCATGGCAGTTTGTACCCTCTTGTGGCTCTTGTGGCAGCTGGCCTCATACCCTGCTCTGCTAAGGTTTGAGCTACATGAAGGCAGGGGTCTTTCTTATTCATCTAACACAGCAGCTTCCTCTGGAAGGTACTCAGTACATGTTATTGAATTGATAAATGAATGTCAAAGTGACTGGAAAATCTTTTGCTCTAATCTGCAGGCCTAGTTTATTAATAGCCACACAATGTTACAGCTTTAATCATGGCAAGTGATTTTGAGGCCAATTAGCATTCCTTTATGCTGCTGCTGATGGGTTGGTTAATCAACTCTAATAAATATTAACAAACGATCATTTGTTGTCTTACAGCAAAACTTACATCGAGGTGACTCGCATGCCAAGTTGTGGAGGCCGATGCCTGGGTGTTGAATTGTGTGAACTTGGCCTGTGGCCTGGAGGTGCTCTGAAGTTTAACCTACGAGGGCCTCTAGCATTCTCCCAGCTACCTGCTCTCCTGGACCCTTCTGGAGAATGAGTTTCTTAGTGACAGAGAGGACAGGAGAGCTGATCAAGCCTGTGAGCCTGTCCATGAGGCTTTTGGCCTCCTCTGGTTGGTGGGTCCAAGACTCTGAAGCTCTGGAGAGAAGTCAGTACCTGGGGAGGTGGAGGTCTGCTCTCTCCTTCCTCTCCTGGTTGGACTGGGAACAGCAGGGCCCTAGGGAATCCTCCTCCTTAGGAGTCTCAGCTCCCAGCCCCTCATGAAAATGGCATCATGTAGGAGGAGCTGAGCTTTCTTCCTGGCACACCATCCCATCTCTCTGAGCCTCACTTTCCTGTTCTGACATTGACATCTGCTGTACCGGGGTGGGGGTGGGAATCAAATGAGCTAATAAGTGATACAGTAATTTGAGAATCAAGCCTGCTATATTATTTATTGTCATCAACAGGTCCCTATTGTGGGGTTGTATTTAGCTTCTTGGGGTGGAAGGGATGGGCAGAGTTTTGCCTAAGAATTTCTTCGTGGGGGCGGGTAGGCTGGCTATCTGGGTGGCAGACAGTGTGGGTGCTTAATTGAATCGCCTGGCACACATGGTCCTTTGAGCTTGGTGCTGTGGGGACCCTGGAACACATCCCATCAGTCTGGCCCAGCGCTGGGTTAAGGACCTGTCCAGGGAGTCCTTCAAGTTCTGCTTGAAGTTCTGTGTTGTCTGGAGAACTCTGGCACTGATCTCAAGACCTTCCAGGCAGAGCTGCCCTTTTTTGGGGGTGGTGGATTGAGGGGGAGCCGGTAGGCATTCCCAGAGCTCGATTTCACGGAAGGGTGGTTGGGAGACAGATCTCGCTCCATCAATCTCCTTGGCTGTCACCGCCACCGCCTGTCAGTAGGGGGAGCTCTGTCACTGTGTGCCCCTTTGTAGAAACTGGAGTGAGGGTCTCTCTAGGGGCCTGAAGATGGGCTTGAGGAACTGCCCGGAGCCAATGGGCTCTGTTATCCGGGAGGGGCCTGAGGTATGTGCTGAAAACAGCCAGGTCAAGAGTCACTGGCTGCAGGGGGCCGCAGCTGGAAAAGAAGTGGATGTGCACGAGGCCTGGAGCCCGGGGGCTGGAAAGGTGCTCAGGGTAAGCAAACAAAGAAATGTACGGATGTTCTTGACGCAGGGAGCCCCATTTAGATGGGGGAAGGCAGTCACTAAGACCGAAACTGCCACAGCACCCACTTGCTAGAACATAGGGTCAAGCTTGCCCTCCCTCTCCATTCCCATCCCTACCCAGAGCTGCCTGCGGGGGCCTTGACCAAACCTGGAGTTCCTGGGTGTGCCCTGTGTGGGTGCCCGGCGGCCGCGCTCACTGAGCAGCCCTTGGGGAGGTGCTCGCACTCAAAGGGAAGCTTCTAAGTAGGAGTGTTTCCCAGTGGTCCCAGGTCCTTCCTGGTTCAGGTGACTGTGCTCCGGTGCACCCAACCCCTTGCCTCTGGCTGGGAACAGATGACAGAAGGAAACCTGGTTCTGCTCCAGGCTGCTTTCCGTGGCCATGAGGACGTTTAGGCTGAAGGATGTCTAATTGCCTGGGCGTGTCTCTGTGTCCGGGGCTCGGGGTGGGGAGGGAAGGGGGCTTTTCCCTCTCTCAGGGGGCCGCCGTCACTTCTCTCCTCCATTTCTGTTTCATGCTGGATGAGGCCCAGGGAAGGCCAAGGACACAAGGTCCTGGGTATATGTGATGTGAGACTGTGGTGTGAATCTAGGCTGTGGACTGGGAGGGGGCCAGGGAGGTCTGTTTCCCGTGAGCCCGTGGGTAAGAGGTCCAGCAGCAGAGGGCCAGCGTGGTCTCGTCCGGAGCCGCTCTGCCCTTGCTGGTGACTGGTGAGAGAGTATCCTTGGATACTGAGGTTGCTGTTGAGGTGGCAGGGGTGGGTGGGCGGCTCAGAGGTGGGGGGTAGCATTTGCTGAGCTCTTTCCTGAAGGCCTCTGGGGCCAGAAGGCCCTTCCCTGCGTCCTTTCTCCTTGGCTTGGAGCACTTTAGAGATTCCTTCTTGGAGAATGGAGACGGGACCCTCTTCCTGTCTGTGATGGAATTTTCAGTAAACCACGGAGTTTCAGAAACGGAGAGAGGCTGACTGTCCCCTTCAGCAGCTCTTGTGTTCTTTTTACTGCCACAAAAATTCCTCGTGGCCCTCTAAGCCTCTCTCTCTTTTGCAGGCGTTAGCTTACAGCATTGCTGGGAAAGGCAATCTCACTTTTTCTTTCCTGCAATCTGGGTGGCCTGTGCCCTCCAGGGAGCAGACCCCATCCAATGTGTGGCTGAGGACTCATGACCCAGCACAAGCCAACAGCACAAGCCGCGTCGAGGGGGAGGCCATTCCGCTGCCAGGCCATTCTCTCTGCTCCATCTTGGTTCCTGTCCAGAGAACCATGGCTCTGGCTGGCAGTCAGTAATCCACTGCTGGTGCTTGTTGGTGGCTTGGCTCTCCTCCATCCAGCCAGGGCATTTGGACCTTTTCTCTATGTTCTGCTCGAGCTTGGGAATGGAGCCAGTAGGCCTTGGGAATCGCCTCCATCAATGTTATTTCCCACCCTCCTCTCCAGGGAGACATGTTTCTTTATTTCCTCCCCACTGACATTCTCTCTTACTTTTGGCTGAAATGCAGAAACCTCAGTTGGTACCAGTCCTGCCAGGCAGGGGAAGGGGTGAGGAGGGCCATACAGGATGTGGGATGGCAAAATGGTTAGGTGAGGTCAACAGTGCAGTACAAGGCTTTGAATCTCCAGGGTCAGCCAGGAAGGGAGGTGGTCACAGGCTTCTGGATGGATTGACTATGGCTTTTATCAGGAACTGTCTGGTGCTTCCATGAGTACCAGTGTTGATGTCCCCTGCACACAGCAGAGAGGGTTTGCAGAAGGGCCAAGAGGGCAGTAAATTAGATGATGCTATTTTGACTCGCTTCTTCTCAGGCTTTCAAGATTGGGGTCATTCTGGTCTCTCCAACTCGCATGGTTTTAGGCAGCAACCAACCTCGCCTTATTTGGGGGGTTTGTCAAAGTGGCCAATAAATATGGTAGTTCTACTCTTTTTTTTTTTTTTTTAAGCAAATGCATTTTACTTAGTTATGCTGTATTTTAAGTATCAGCTCATAAAAGTATATTTGCAAAAATTAGAGATTTTTCAGATTGTCAATACAAATTTGATTTATATCTATCTTTCTGCCAGTACCATGCTGTTTTTTAAAAACAATTTATTGAAGCATATCATTCATACATGAACATACATAATAAGTGTTCAGTAAACATTGTGAACTTACAAAACAAACATGCATAACATTGTACAGGGCTCCCACACATCACCCCACCACAAATACTTTGCATTGTTGTGAAACATTTGTTAACAAATTATGAAAGAGCATCGTCAAAGTATTACTACTAACTATAGTCTGTATCTTACTCCCCTATACTTTTTTGTTTTTTAAGGATTTATTTATTTGTATCCATTTTTATCCCCTCCCCCCCCTTTTTTGCTGTTTTTGTGTCCATTCGCTGGGCAACTCTCTGTGTCTGTTTCCTGCCCTCTCTTCTCATCCTTCTCCTCCTGTCGCCAATGGGATTTGATCCTTGGAACCTCTGATGCGGGAGAAAGGTGTCCTACCACCTGTGCCACCTTAGTTCCTGGTTTTTCGGCATGTCTTGTCTTGGTTCTCCCTTGTGTCACTCTCCTGTTACGTCATCATCTTGCTGCGTGGCTCATGGGGCCTGGTGGTGCACCCACGCATGGGGCCTGACAGTGCACCCATGCACAGGGCCTGGCAGCCCGCGCACCTTCTATATTTTTCTTTTTTTAATTTTCACTGGGAGGTCCCGAGGATCAAACCCAGGTCCCTCCATGGGAGACGGATGCCCAACCATCTGAGCCACATCCGTCCCCCTCTTATATCTCTTAAGGTTGACCAAAGATACCTAGAGTTACAGTCATTTCCCATACAGGATGGTCATATAATAAATCAGGCTTAGTTTATCACCAGAATTCTAAAAACCAGACCTAGGGAGAAAAACTAGGTCTGGGGACACATGCATGGTTTCTAATATAGTGAATGTTTAGCCTACCCTGATTATCACAAAATCAGGACAGCGAGAGTATTTGCAAAGTACCATGCTGTTTTGACTACAGTAGCTTTGTATTGTTTTTTGTGTGTGTGATTTTATTTACATGTGTATTTTTAAATGTATTTTTATTTTTCTAAAAGATGCTTAGATTACATAAAATGCTACATGAAAAAATAGAAGGGATTCCCATATGCCCCACTCCCCACAGCTCCCACTTTTCCTCCACATTAACAACTTCTTTCATTAGTGTGGTACATTCATTGCAATTGATGAACACATTTTGGAGCATTGCCACTAAGCATGGATTACAGTTTACATTGTAGTTTACACTCTCTCCCACCCAATTCTGTAGGTTATGGCAAGATATATAATGGCCTGTATCTGTCATTGCAATGTCATTCAGGACAATTCCAAGTCTGGAAAATGCCCCCATATTACACCTGTTTTTCCCTCTCCCTGCCTTCAGCACCTCCAGTGGCCACTGTCTCCACACCGATGATAGGTGTTTCTACTCTTACCTTAAGGTGCTTTTTCCCTTTAGAAAGCCTCATGGTATGAGCTAGAGAATCTCAGTGTCACCGCGTGGCTAGTTCTGCCCTCCGGCACAGGGAAGACAGAGCTGGAGGTCGTTTCAGGGCCTTGCGCTGGGTGCCTTGACAGTGGTCAGCAGATGGACGTGGAGGCACACAGGAGGACACCCCGAGCATGCCCGTAGAGGCCACGCCAGGCTTTGGTGATTACTGCAGCATCTAAAGCCTGAAAGCTCCTTGAAGGCAGGGACTTAGGCTAGCTCATTTTCCTTCACCCGTGGGGCCTAGCACAGTGCTTCGCATGTCACAAGTGCTCACCTGACCTGTAGGGTGGGTGACTGTCTCAAGTCCCTCCCAGCTTCACAATTCCATCGTTCTGTGACCTCAGAGCACCAGAGCAGTGAAAGGGTTGACGGTGCTCCCGGCAGACGTTGCAAAGATCGACGGATACAGAGCTCTGTAGTATGCAAAGTCATTGTAGCAATTAAGCCAGAAGCAGGGGAGAAGCGCATGCAGAGCTTCCCTTCTCAGCACTTCTGGGAGAATCCTCAGGCGAAACCACAGGAACGCAGCCAGCACACCTGCCCCACGTCGATGATCAGAGGCGACGTCTCTCTCCACAAAGCAAAGGCCGGTCAAGCTCCCCACAGCTGTTTCCCGCAGAGAGGAAAGCCCCTAAGTTCCCAGGCAGTGTAAACTGACCGCGTGTTTATACAATACGCCCCATGGCCCAGGAACATGCAAACACTTCAGACGCATGAGCTGGTGCAGCAGGGAATCGTGAGGTTTGGGAGCAGGGAGGAGAGCGTGGGAGACAGAATGCTTACGTGTCAGATCAGCGCGGCTCTCCTCTGGAGAACACCCAACCTGATCTAAAAGTGATGTTCAGAAAATAATAAACATGAAAGCCTTTTGAAAACAAGTTGTGCTCAGACATCTTTTAGAGCTGAGCTGTCGAACCCAGACGCTGCGACGAGGGAGGGGCTGCAAGCCACGCAGCACCCAAAGACTTTGGGACAGCTCTCGCTCCCTGCCTGAAGATCCAGAGAACTGAGATGAAAACCCTCCCTCTGCGTGGCTTTTGCAGAGATGGAACCTATTTAGCCCATTTGTGAGAGGTGGCTGGGAGGGGGTTGAGGAGGGCGGCCCCCTCCCCGCTCAGACGGTGCAGTGCCATCAGATGAGCTGTTTTGCTTCACGCTGAGCTGAGCTCACCTGGGCGATGACCTTGTGACAAGAATACCAGGCCGAGTCCAGATCAGCAAAGAGAGAAAGAGGAAGAAACCGAAATGCAGTCAGGCGAAGCAGTGACTGGCAGAAACCGCCAGAACTGCTGGTTAGCAGCACTTGCAGTGCTTCAGTCCCAGCCCAGGAGACTTTGACAAGGGCAAGGGTAGTTAATCTCAGGCTCTAAAAACCTGGTTCTGACCCAGGGACCCGAGACAGCTGTGTGGGGGTCAGCAGGCTCTCTTCAAAATGGTCGGCCCCCCATCAGGCTGCCCTGGGGCCTGAGCCCCTCGGGGTTAGACTAACTGGTGGTACGCTGGGTACTGCCAGCCATCCTCGCTGGTTTAAGGGGGCCCTGCGAGGGGCTGGAGGACCGGCTTCCTAAAAGCTAAGAGGGTTCACTGCAGGCCCGGCCTGGCTCCTGATCTGGAGGTTAGCGATGATAATAATAGTGGTCATAAAACCATGAGAATGACTCATTTACTGAGCATTTGATCCACTCAGGCCCTGTGCTAGGCACATGCATTGTCTCATTTAATCCTATCAAAGACCATTATTATTCTCTCTCTTCAAATGAGAAAATGAGATTTAGAGAAGTCAAATCGCTCTCTCAAGGTCATAAAGTAAGTGGGGGAGCCAGAATTCAAATTCGAGGACTCTGACCCCAAAGCCTGCACTCTTGGTGGTCACCCTCTTCTGCCTGGGGAGACACTCTTCGGCAGCTTCTGGGGGTTCCAGGATGCTCTGGGAGGAGGCACGGATACTGAAGGAGAGCCCAGCTGTGTTCTGCATCTACCTGAAGGACGTTGCATCCCACTCCCCTGGCATGACTGATGGCTTCTCAGACCCCTTCCTTTCCTGTCCTGACCCAGAGCAGAGCCCCAGAGGCCTGGGGTGTTTGTGTGTGGGGGTCCCCAGTGAGCGGCACACCTAGCCTAGAACTGACTGGCACAACCTGAGCAAGAGGAAGTGAAAGAAGGACTCAGGTCACTTCACCCAGGGGCCAGGAAGGAATTGATGAAGACTCTGTAGCCTCAGTCTAGGCAAGCCACCCAGCCCCAAGCCCCAGGGTCTCCCCCCAGCATTTCCCCACCACTTTCCCTTCCTCACACCCTGCAAGCCCTTCTCCCTAACAGCTAAAGATACCCTAGGTTGCTTGGAACAAAAAATCTCTGCAACAGTGACGGAGCTGCCATATCCCATGGTATCCCACTTGGATCCCAAGGGCTCCTCTCTACCCCCTCTCCCGCCACCTCCCCCACACCCCCAGAGCTCCAGCACCAGGTGGGCTTCCATTGTGGGGCCATTTTCTCTTGTTAGTTTGATGGAGATGCGTCTTGGGATGCTTTGAGTGGCCATTTGGAGTGGCCATCCCTAGGGCACTTGTGGACACCCCCCCAGTCCCCCTCCTGCCTTTTTTCATACCAGGAGAAACAGTAATTTCAAACTCTCTCTCCCTCCGCTCCCCCCACCCCCAGCCTGACTCATGAGATCTAAGCTCAGGAGGGCATGACTCTTTTAATGAAGAGGAGAAATCTCTAATTGTTTTACCTTTATCCTTGCAAAACCTACACCCAGCGCTGTCTTTTATTCCCACTTTCTGACTTCTGAAATGATGTTCATTTCAAAGTGAGTGGTGGGAGAGGATGGGGCTCAAGCGGTTGAGTGCCTGCTTCCCACACAGGTTCAGTGCCCAGTGCCTCCTAAAAACAAACAACAAAGATATTAAAAAGCCAGTTCAGGGGAGCTGATGTGGCTCAGTGATTGAGCACCGGCTTCCCACAATACCAGGCCCAGGGTTCAATCCCGGCCCCCGAACCTAAAAAAAACAAAACAAAAGAAAAAAAAACCCACAAAAAACAAAGCGAGTGGTGTTACCTATTACCAGCTGCCGGTTTACAAAATAAAGAGAGTCTGAAAAGGAAGAATGAGGAGGAAGCTTGGAGGGAAAGGGAGTGATCAAAGCGAGGTTTCCTTCCTCTGGGGCTGGGGAGTGGGCTGCTCACGGCAGGTCACAGGTTTTATTGGGGGGCTAATAGCCCCTGGCTCATTAACCTGGGTTCCGGAGGAGTCAGTCCATAGCTTAGGGTATCTTGCAACTGGAATCCCATTTCGGAGGGAGGTGGCAGGGCTTATGTCAGTAGCTGTCGATTCTTTTTAGCAGTTTCTTTCACTCAGGGGAGAGGTGATCTTTCTTTTTTCCTCTTTGTTTTTCCAGAATGGTCTCTGCTCCCCTCTCCCCAAGCTCCCAGAAGACCCACCCGCACGGTTCTTCTCCGTTGGGTGCTCATCTCCCTCCACCCCCTCAGGCTGCGGAAGGCGGCAGCAGCTCCAGCAGCCTCAGCCCCTCTCCCTCTCTGCTGCGGCTGCGGTGGACCTAGCCTGCAGCCCATGCAAATCAGTCCAGCCCGGAGATCTTCTGGGAAGGAAGGGAAGCCCGGAGGCCTGGAGCTCGCCTCTGTTCTGGGAAGCTGCTTTCACGGCTGCTTTCAAGCCACCCGGATCTCATTTCAGATACTAAGATGGGGCGTGATGCCGGGGAGGCGCCTGAGAAATGGGAACTTGACTTGCTGGTTGCCTTTCAGAGTCAGCGGGAGAGAACCGCAAGCCAGTCCAGATCTTATCTCCCCAGGATGGGGCAGGAAAACAACCCAGCAAAACAGCCGCCCGCCGAGCAGAGCCCCGCCTAGCGCCTTCACACCACACACCCACTCGCCGCCGGGGCACCGTTTCCCATGAAGATGAAAGCCCAGGGCCAGGCGCCAGGGATTCCCTGCGCCCCGGCGGGAGGCTCCACGGGCTGAGGGTCTCAGCCCCCCACCCCAACCAAGCCCCTGGAGGGGGCTTCCACCTGGGAGAGGCCGGGCTGCAAAACTTACTGCACACCCAGTGTGCGTCCCAGCCTTCTACTCTGGGGGTTACCAATAGATACAAGACAGTCCTTGCCCACGTGGAACTTAATACAAAGCGAGTGAGGAGACCAGCCGCAAATGAAGGAAAAGTTAAATAATGTATAACACACACACACGCAGATCAATCATACCCAAGAGCCGTTACAAGGGGTACATGACTAATTGGTAAATGAGAGGCACATTCACTCTCGGTCTGCTCCCACACTGACATTTCACTGAACCAGCGGAACAGAAGGATAATGCACTGCTGCACCTTGCT
>JAQZBX010039157.1:0-23138 GCA_029593785.1 Cabassous unicinctus
AACCATAGGTTAGTGTAGCAATTAGGTATGCTAGTTTACCACAAGTCTGGTTTATCTAACCTTAACATCAGAATGGGAACTTCTAAGCCATAAGTTAATGGTCTATAAAAGTTAACATCCTGTTACCCTGGAACTGAAAGTGCTTATCTAAAATCTATATTATGCCTGCAATCTTGCTTAGCTATAGAAAGAATGCTTACGTAAACTTTACATAACTACAGAAGGAATGCTTACAAGCCTGCCCAAAGAATAGTATATAAAAACTGAACTATCCTACAATAAGATATACATCGATTCTCACTCAACTTGGTGTGCGACTCATCATTCTCGCCGACTCCCTTAACCACCTTCAGCCTGCTCCCTCATGCCTCAGCTGGACCGCGGCAATTACCTGCTTAATATTGTCCAGCATCAGTGATTTTCATAGGTTAATTATTCCCCACATAAAAGAGCATGAACTTTGTCCAGTCAGAATTTGTTACCTTGTCATTTGATTGATTTTCCTCTTCTGGTTCAAAGAAACAGAATAAGGACAGGAGTCACTGGCCACATAACAACCATAGCCCGCTCACAGAGCATCTATACTGGCTTTGCATATCCACAAACACAAGATGGCTCTCTGGTTGCAGAGAAAGAAAGGGGGGGCAGAAAGGTCACCAGTTGTGCTCCTCCTCTGTGTTCCTCCACTCTGTACATAAAGAGCAGTCTGTCCTCAGTGCTGCCCACTTACTAAGTGTGAGGTAACCCACAGAGTAGGTTTGCTTTGGATGAAGAAGCAGAGGGAAGGTCAAGGGAGGAACAACGTCAGGGTTAACGTTTCAATGAGAAAAGCATCTTCAGGCTGGCAGATCCCCAAGGGAAGCTCTCCTCTTATGTTGTTTACTTTTCTGCAGTTCTGCATTGACATCCACAGGTGAAAGAGCTCTATTGCCTTGAATATTGTATATGTAAAATTGATCCATCAGTTCACAAAAGAGATCTATGCCTTTTACTTACTTCCAAAGCCCGCCTCTGAAATCCATCTCCAGGGTCACAGCATATCCGTTTCATCTAGTTTACCTTCTATTCTCTCCAGTTTTAAAATGTTCTTTGTAATTTTTATTGTAGTAGCATATATACAACATAACATTTCCCGTTTTAACCACTTTCAAGTATGCAAGTCAGTGGTGTTAATTACACCCTCTACTGTTCATTAATCCCTCTAATTTCTAAGCTTTTTGAAGTTAATGGTTAATTATTGGTCTTGGACACTTCATAGGTGCTTAATAATTTTCTGTGGAAATAAATTGCAAGGTCAAGACTGTCTAACTTGGCACTCAAGCCCAGCATAGCCAATCACATTTTTAACATCTTCACTTGGTTGACATATAGTTTATTTAATTTAATATGTCCAAAATGCAACTCTTGATTCATTTTTTAAAGCTGTCCCCTGCTCCAAATATTACTCACTTCAGAAAGAGACATTATAACCCAGTAAGTTATTTTAGCTAGAAACCTTGGAGATATCCTTTCCTCCCTTTCTCTCAGCTGCCCCATCCAATAAATCAATGCTATCTTTAGTTTTTAACTCCAAAATATTATGATAAATCTATCCACATCTACAAATTCCCAGTGTTTCCTACATAGTCTGACTCACCTGGATCACTGGAGGAGTCCACTAAGTAGTTTCCCTGCTTCTGCTCTTCCCCTCCACCTCCAATATAATCTCCACACACAAACAGAAACATCTCCTTAAAACATAAAGTGGACCCAGCCACCTCCCTGCTGTCCTTCCTTTTTGCAATGGATTCCCACTCTAATTATCATAAAATATCAGCTCTGTTTCATGGCCTGCAAGGCACTGCATGATCTTTATCTCTTCTACTTCATCTAGAGTCACTCACTCACTTGCACATTTACCATCCCCACCATACTTGACCTGTGTGATCCCTGTCCTCCTAGAGCTTATATTCTCATGTGTGGAATAGTGAAAAAATCTAGAGATAAATAATTACAATATTTACAGTTGGTGGTAAATGCTATGAAGAAAATGAATAAGGAACTCAGACAGGAGGACTACCTTGATTCTTTTCATCCTTGGGTCCTCGATTTAAAAGTTATGTCCTCAAAGAGGAATGCCCTGAAGAGCATATTGTAAGCAGGGTCCATTACCATTGCTTTAGTGCATAGTGGAACCTCAATATTGGTTACTGTTGGATGGATGACTCTTACCATTTCCCTTGTCTTCCAATTTTATCTCCCTAGCACATCAATTTTTATGCTTCACTCTAGATATCATAAATGCCAGTCACTTCACAAATTTTTAATAAAGAAACCACACACCAAGATTCAATTTCACAATATGAATATAGGAATATGATATATGGGAAGTATATATTAGAATATCCCTGGATGTACTAGTGTCCCTCACATCTTAAAGTGGCATTATACCTTTTAAAAGTGTGTGATGGTTTGTTTGTGTATGTGTGTGTTCTATTAAGCTAAAATTGACTTGAACTTAAATCTAGCTTTTATAAACCATAAATTACTCATTCCTTTCACTTTTTGCCTCAGGGATCAGATTCTAAATTGGTTTATTATCTTTGATCAAAAATTTAGAGAAAGTTTTTAGATGGAATAACTGAAATGTCAGTTACAATAGAACATAGATATTAGTTTTAAAAAAATTTCAGCTCATTTTGCAGGTGGTTTAAAAATAAATATATCATTTAAGATTTTGGTTTTAAATGAATGTATATTTTTGGTATATATTTTGCTTCTCTATTTTAGCATTGGCAATCCCTACTAGTGACTGCCTTGACAGGCACAATCTTAGCTCAAAATACACATTCCCTTGAAAGTACAAAACTCTGCTTTTTTCCATAAGTTCTTATGTATCTCACATTATCCATTTATATTGTTAAAATGTGGAAATAATTAAGTCATCCTACCTAATGAGCCTCCTTTTAATTTAAAAGATATTTTGAATTATATATAAATAAAAATATTGATTTTTAATTGGCCATCAAATCAGGACAGTCTCCTAACTTCATCGTTAATTTTTTTCTAATTCAAATGAGTCTTCCCAATGAATACCATGAATCACCTCACAGAATTCTGCAGGATGGATCTCTATCCATTCCCCTGAATCAACTTTCTGCTCTAGGGATTTAGGGAGGCAGCAGAAACTCAAAGAAAACCATTGATTTACTTCCGATATGGACTCCCATGAAATTAAAGACATGTGTCCCTCATATTCTTTTAGAATATTAAAAAGTCCAATTTATCACCAACTCTGTCACAGCTAAGGTGGTGAAAGTAACAACATAAAGTTATATCCACCCTATGAATTCATCTCCCACCAATAAGGACATCTGGATAAATATTTGTCACATTTTGTATACTGTCCTATGTAAACAGAAAGATGCCAAAATGAATTTGAAAATTAATTTTCTCAAGTGACTAAAGGGTGTCTATTCTTAATTTGATTAAGAATAAAATATTGGAACAACAAAAATAGAAGATTATTTTAATAAATATTTAGTCATAGAAATATATAGCTGTTGAAATTGTGTTTTTGAATAATTTTAAATTGCATGAGAAAATTTACCAGATAATGCAAAATAAAAATTACAGTACAATCTATATAATTTTATATGCACACTCACCCTTAAACACACTCCCACAATACACAAAAATAGAACAATATGGTATAAATAATGTCTAATTCTAAATATATATTTACATGTGCATTTATGTATTGGATAAAATGACAACAAAAATGTAGCAAAATATTATCATTAAAATGTCATGGTGATTGGCTGTAACTTTCAATTTCTAAATACATTTCTGTATTTGCCAAAATTTCTGAACTAAACATTGGATATAAGCTTTTTGAAAAGTTAAACTGAAAGAAACCCATGAATTATGATTGATCACAGTTAGCACTTTAAGATAAAATCTATCATCTGGCTGTATTAAGAATTCAATTATAGAACTTGATGAAAACCATTACAAGTCACTTAGCCCTGCACCTTTCTCATAATTAGCATGTATATATAGATGCCTTATTTTCCCTTCTTTCATTTTCATCTGTGAGATGATAAAACATTAAATTTAGGAACCAATGGATCATTTACAGAGCCCTTCCACACAAATTTATCATTTACTATTTATAATGATTCTTAATCACTGAGTTAACAGAAGAAGCTTTGTCATCCCCATTTCACAGAGGAGGACTTATCTAGAATCACCCAGCCAAAGCTCTAAAGAATCTTATAATCCAAGTCAAGTATTATTTACACAAGACTGCCCATGGCTTGTTGAAAGCAATCAATAAAATCTGGTAAATGTATGTATCAAGTACTTATTGCCTGAGAGACTAACAGGAAAAGAAAATGCCTATTCTTTCATTATACTTACATTTTCTTAGCTTTTACACCCATGTCCATTTCCAGAGACTAGAATACTAAAATCATGTATAATTTTCAGGGTATTTCTCTAGCTTTTGACTAAATGATTAATCTAAAGGGGAAAACAGTAGAATAGGATCTCACTAAAGGGGCAGGAAATGGTTTACTTGTATGTGTTCAGAATAATTCTTAACCTCATCACAATTTTGCAGGAACCACAATAATATAGAATTCTTCTTAAATATGTTAAAGTAATTGACATTATGGGCTTCATGTTTGACTGGAAATCACTGAGGAGCTATCAGAAAATAGATTAGAGCAATCAGTTAACTGGTTTAAACATGGCTTTGGGAATTCTCAAACTTACTCACTGAAAAGATAGATAAAGAGGCAAAATTCATCCTGTTTTTTCCATGAAAAAATCTAATGCTGATTTTTAATTATTATATAATTATGTGACCTGAGGGCAATGAATAGTTTTGTGTTACCCTATGGTAGGGTATCTGTTGTGCATAAAGATGGATTTCCTATGCACAAACCCCATCAAGGAGCACTTTCTGGGGAATATGGCTGTGATTTAAGCCCAAAGCACCTGTGTTTACAAGGATCTCTTAGATCAAAATTCAGTATCTCTATGTCATTCTGGGAAATGTTTCTTTGTGGATTTTAATTGCCACAGCAAAGGCAGAGGAACTCAAATTTCTCTCATTGAATTAAGCATAAACCTGGGATAAGATGATGTTAGGGATTGAATCATGCACCCCACAAAGGCATGTTCAAGCCTAAGCCCTGGTCCTATGGGTGTAAACTCATTTGCAGATGTTATTAGTCAAGGTGAGGCCAGGAAGGACCTTAACCCAATATGTGTGGCTCCTTATAAGCAGATGAAATTTGAAGATGGAAGGAGTGAGGAGACAGGAGATAGATCACCATGAAACAGAGAGGCAGAGATTGAGTTTATGATGGCTGGCTAGCAAGACATTACCAGAAGATGACCGACTTTGAAGAAAATATGGACTACTGATACCTTGATTTTGTACTTCTGACCTCCAAAATGAAGACAATAAATCCCCCTCATTTAAGCCAACCAGCCTGTGGAATTTGTTATAGCAACCCTGGTAAACTAAAGACAGAAGGTAAAATGAGCCCCACTTCTTTTCATGAGGAAAACATAGCTTTGGGTTAGCAAAAGGAAGGAGTCAACTAATTAATAATTCTGTATTTTCTGACCATGTCTAATAACTTGCATTGAGTTCTTATTCTTTGTTATCCCAAGTGTCTGAGCATTTCTAAATCCTGTTGTCTGCTTTATTAATGCCCTGCCTATGGTTGCCAGATTTAGCCAATAAAAATACAAGATGTTCACTTAAATTTGAATTTTAAATAACATTTTAAAAGTATATTTATGTCCCAAAAATTGCATAAGGCATACTTGCACTAAAAATATTCATTATTTATCTAAAATTGAAATTAACTTGTCATCCTCTAATAAACATGGCAACACTAGTCCTGTCTCCTCTCCTCTTCATGTTAAGCTGCAATTTGTTCTGCAAGTCTCTGTAGAGCTACAGCTGTCATGTCCCCAGAATCTCTTTGGCCAGCCTGGATCTGCTTATGTTCAGCACAGCAATCTGTGGTCTGAGACACCAGCAATATGAGGAAGATGGCAAAGCGGCCATCTGGGATGTGAAAACAGCCAAGAGCTTTGAGAAGAACATGCCTATCCATTGGCTGCACTTGTGCCTGTGGTTTCTGTTCTAAAGGCTTAAACCACAAATTCAAAAGTCTCCAAAGGGAGCAATAGGGGTTCACATAATGGGAACCCAATTACTTCTTTACTTTACCTGAATTACATTTACACCAAATCCACTCCAACTTAATACAAGGTGCTTGAATTTGGGTTAATTTAAAAATTGTGTAACCAATGGGGTTTACCTTTCCCCATTTAGCAATTCCTCCATACCAGATATTCACAATCCTAGCTGAACAGTAGATCACCTGGGAATGGTAAAAAAAATGCAATGAGAGAGACTATCCCCATATATTTTGAGTTAGTTGGTCAAGGGTGAGGATCAATCATTGGTATTAGAAAAAGCTCCCTACACAATTTTAATGTGCAGTCTGAGTGGAGAACCACTGCTAGCCCAAGCCAAGTGCTCCTCAATGATTAGCATCTACTTTAGAAAGGCCCAATTTCCCTCCCCAAACTCTTTATTAATAATGTTACAAAGGTAGTAAATAACACCTTAAGAGTTGCCTCATGGGATAGTGTCCATAAAAATGAGGTCAGCATATTATATTTCCTTAGAAATCTTTTTATCAGTTGCCTGGTCTGAAGAAGTTCCATGAAGACTATTCAGGGCTAATGTAGAATTCATTATTTTTCTCCAAAAGTAGGGTGCCACAGGTGATATCTAGCTGTTAATATCTGTCAAGAAATCTCTCTGCTATTTGTGATAAATCCCATTCTCATAAAATTATAAAAAAAGAATTTACTGGTAGATTAAAAAGGGAGTAGAAAAAGAGAAGAGATTGGGGGGAATGGGCAAGAAGAGGATGACAAAGAAGGGAAAGAATAGGAGATGGAGGAGAAGGTAGAGGATGGAAGAAGAGAATGTGATAGAAAATTTTAAGGAAAATTAAGGCCAGAATTTTTTGTCTTCATTTATACCAAGATGACTATCTAGAGCATACTTCTGAATCCAAATGAATGGAAGAAAAGTCATTTCAAGCAGTAAAGTGTCTCTGCCCCCATGGAAACAATTGATCTCTTTTCTACCCCATTCTTCCCTTCCTTTTATTCTCATAAGAGTTCCAAATAAGAATGGGAATTTGTTATCACTGAGTCAACAAATCACCAGTCATCAGTGTAATAATTTCTGACCTAGCAGAATGTCCAGCAGACATCACATACACTTGGTAGATAATGTAGTACATCATTCAGGATTTCTTTAAACCATTGGGTTTTTGTGTGACTTGCTGAAATTTCAACATCCATTGCAAAGGAATAAAGAAAAAACCAGAACATAAAAAGATATAATAACTATTGAAAATAATGTGTTAAAAAAAAGAAGAATCACTTGCACCATTCTGTTCATCTCTACTCTTTCCTTTAGGGTCATGAACCCACAGATTAGGCTCTGAATTAAGCACCAGATGCAACAAGATTATCTGAATTATATTTTGTTTAACTTGACCAGGAAATGCCTTAGATCAGATGGCCTTTTATCTTTTTTCTTTTCTTTCTTCTTCTTTTTATAGCTAATGACTTTTAAAAATATAAAGGGAAACCATTACAAATACTTTCAGTTTAGAAATCCATTAAAGTTGGGAGAATCTTTTTCCTACTGAGAGACAGTATTTGGGCAGGGGAGGGAGAAGAAGGGGCAATCAATGAATTTCATGGATTATATGAGTAATAAGTAGCTTAATTTAATTGCTGTTTAAGAAAATAACTAAGATCCACAGGACCTGATAATAGGAAATGGTTTCAAAACTTCACAGCCAAAGCACGAGCAGCAAGAGAAAAAAATAGATAAATGGGATCTCCTCAAAATTAAAAACTTCTGCACCTCAAAGGAAGTTATTAAGAAAATAAAAAGACAGCCTACCCAATGGGAGAAAATATTTGGCAACCATATCTCTGATAAGAGCCTAATATCATGCATATATAAAGAAATCTTACACCTTGAAAATAAAAAGACAAACAACCCATTTAAAAAAGGGCAAGTGACCTGAAAAGACACTTCTCCAAGGAAGAAATACAAATGGCTAAAAAGCATTGAAAAAATGCTCAACATTGCTAGCTATTAGGGAAATGCAAATCAAAACTACAATGAGATACCATCTTACACCCATCAGATTGGCAGCTATTAAAAAAAACATCAGACTCCACGTGTTAGAGAGGATGTGGAGGAATAGGAACTCTCATCCACTGCTGGTGGGATTGTGGAATGGTCCAGCCACCATGGAGGACAGTTTGGCAGTTCCTCAGAAAACTAACAATAGATCTTCTGTATGATCCAGCGATTCCACTGCTGTGAATATATCCAGAAGAATTGAAAGCAAAGACACGAACAGATATATGCACACCAATGTTCATAGTGGCATTGTTCACAATTGCCAAAAGTTGGAATCTGGCCCAGTGCCCATCAACAGATGAATGGATAACCAAAATGTGGTTCATACGTACAACGGATTATTTCTCAGCTGTAAGAAGGAATAAAGTGCTAACACACGGAATAACATGGATGAATCTTGAAGACCTTATGTTGAGTGAATTAAGCCAGGTATTGAAGGATGAACAATATATGACCTCACTGATTTGAATTGAGTAAAGTGAGCAGTCTCTGAGAACCATTGTCTCAAAGATAGGTTAACAAGGGAGAGAAAGAGAAGAGTAGGTTGTGAGCCATCACCCATATGGACATAATCTATGGTAAAGTGATAGAGTATAGTTGCATATTGAAGGATAGGACAGGTGGGTAGTAATATTACTGGGTTTGGTGGTGCAGGGTTGAGAGGTGGGTAGATTAAGAAGGGTAGGTTAGAATACCCAGGGCATGTAACTATGAATCTTGTCATTCCATGAGACCAGACAGGGGAGTGTCATGTGCCCCATGGGGATGGGGAGGAAGGAACAGAAAAGATCAAACAGGGTATTTAGTGGTCATGGGAAATGTTTTTCATTATCTTATAGTAATGGACACAGGACATGGTAAATATCATAAAAAAATATTAAACTTTACCATCTAAATTGTAAACTGTACTGTAAACCATTGACAATGTTTAGTAGCTTTGTTTCACTATCTCTATAACAGTTATAACAATGCTTCCATCCACACACACACAAAAGCTTTTAATATGGGGTGAGGTAAGGGGAAGGAGGTAGGGTATATGAGAGTCTCTAGTATTCTATATGTGACTTTTCTGTGACCTAAAACTTCTTTGAAAATTAAATGAAAATTTGGGGACACTGGGGAATGAGAGGGGAAAGGTGCCATGGTACAGACTGGACACCTGATAATGCAGTGATAAAAGGAAAGAAAAAAATTTAAAAAAAAATTTTTCCCCATTTTTTGAATGTCCCAATCCATTAATTATATTTTACTTTTAGTTTTTTTTTTCTGAGTTTCCATGTATTTTATCTCTTGCATTTAAGCTTATCATTATTATTTCATTTTCCTATTAATTGTATTTGGTTATTATATGGGCTTCATCTTCAAGGAAGGTTTAGATCACAGAAGGGTTACAAGGGGGGCTGCAGAGGATCATTGGTGGGGGGGTGTCTGGAATGGGGGTTTCATGGGAGGAAGTTCATCTGAATATACATGAAAGATATATAAAATTTTTCAAAAGATCAAGGGATGGGGCATGGTCACGGTGGGTAGACAACCACGCAATAAACGAGGGAATGCTGAATTCCCAGCCTGGAGAGCTCTGCCACATTCTCCAAGGGAAAAGCAACCGTCCTCCAAGTGCAGGGGCAGTGTCTGGCAAAAGAGGATGGTCCACTGATGGGTTCTTGTTATTGATGACTAGCCTTATGAGTCTTTGTTCTTGTAATTGAAACTTAGCCTACTGTTATGGGGTGCCTAAGGGTTGCCACCTGAGAGCCTCCTTGTTGCTCAAATGTGGCCTCTCTCTAAGCCAAACTCAGCATATGAATTCATTACCTTTCCCCCAGCATGGGACATGACTCCTGGGGATGAGCTTCCCTGGCAACAAGGGATTAATACCAAGTGCCAGCTGGCAATAAGACTGGAAAAAGACCTTGAATAAAAGGGGGAAAAGGTAAAGACAAATGAGTTCATGTGCCTAAGAGACTTCAAAGAGAGTTGGGAGGTCATCCCAGAGGTAACGCATATGCACACCTCAGTAGTATCTCATAGAACACCAAAGTGGATATCACACTACACAGAGGGGCTCCTGAGGGCTCTGGAGACACCCAGGTCCTATATAAGGGGAAATAGTTCCAGAGATTGATGCCCTATCAGTGGGCTCTTCTTTGGAATCTGTGCTCCTGAGAGTGACAGAGTCAGACTCAAATAAATCCTCCATGCACATGGTCCATCAGTGCCTTCTATTCAAACCTATATGTGATGCTGAGGTTTGTAGGTGTAGTCCGAGACTGGAGCCACTGGCCTGCCCATGTGCCAGCTGTGCCTGGAATCTTGGTGGAGCTGCAACTCCTATTCTACAGCTCAATGGACTCACCCAAGTCACCTGGTGAGGAAACGATGATGGACAACGGCTCTCCCAGGAAATGGAGAGAGCCTGCAGCTGCAGGCAGGATAATCCCATCTACTGTATCCATGAGATATAAGCCCTCTCTCACTTGAAGGTGGAGTGGACATCACCATCCCAGACTCCTCAGGATTGGGGGAAGAGATATGGACTAGAGTGGACTTAATGGTATTCTGTCATAGACATATTGTGAGTCAAGCAATGTAAGAAATTATAAAAGTGAGGTGGAGCCAGTGGCCACTAGATGCTTTTGGGGCAGGGAAGGGAAAAGCAGTTGTAATACAGGGGCTTTCTCAGGACTTGAGAATTATCCTGAGTGACATTACAATGACAGATATAGGCCATTTTACATCAGCATATACCATGCAGAACTGTGTGGTAGAGTGTGGTGTACGATGTGAACTATAGTCAATGCTTAGTGGCAAAGCCTCAGGATGTGTATATCCATTGCAGGTTATGTACCACACTAATGAAAGATGTTTATGTGGGATGTTATGGGATGTGTGGCAGGTGGGGACCATGGAAATCCCTGTAATTTTTGTGTAACATTTATGTTATCTAAGCATCTTTTAAAATATATATATTTATATATATAAACATTTATGTAAGCAAATGCACATATATGCATATATATTTATATATCATTTTACGAATATTGGTTTGTATTGTGAAAATTGATTTTTACCCACAATAAAAAAAATTAAAAAAAAGAAAATAACTAAGAGCAAATTTCCAAAATCTCCTTATTAAGTAAATAATAAGCATATAATATATATATATACACACATACATCCATATTAGCTAATATACGTAGAATGACAGTAACCATCTGGGCACAACTACAGAAAAAGAACTGAGAAAGAGTCAGTAACTCAGAGACACAGACCAGAACTCCACTGTTAGCTAAAAAGAAGGGTTATCATTAGTTCTTTAGTTGAAAGTAACTAGAAATTATATCTTCATAGTAATTCAATATGTATAAAATAAAATGCATGCCATTCTTAAAGGAGAGTGTGGTTTCAGTCATTTTCAACAAATTCTTTTGTCATCTTCATTAAGACTTAACAAAGATATACACATGCACACAGTTAGATCTATCCCTCCTGGTACACACACATATACACTCACACACAGACTCCTGGGGTGAGTAGAGACTGCCTTGTTACAACAAAGATTCAAGTGCCCTGAATAAGCAATAAGAGAAATAGTGACTCTTACAGAATTCTGTTTAAATAAAGCTTATTTCTGTCTGGGTGTACTGAATGTTACATTAGCTTATTTTAAAAATATTCTCTACCTGGGGTCAGACTGTATTAGAATAAACCAGAATTTCTTGATAAAACTAGAAACTAGCAGACTCTGACTTTTTTTAGTATACTTTGAAATGTCACAAAACTTTTTTGGAAAAATATGAGCTAAGTTTCTGTCAATATCAAAGAAAATTAGTTTGTCTCTGAAACATGAAAGCCAGGGAAAATTTAGAGATAGGAATTAAATGTTATGGAGAGGTTTTATAGAAGCTCAAACTGGAAATTAAAAGAGAAATCTAGGCAGCACAAAATTGTAAGAATGGAAAACCAAAACAAAATCTACATAATCACTGTGCTCCATATCTTGATGATTTTACCCTGTCTCCAGGCTTAGAACCTATCCTACAGGACATATGATATAATAAGAAAAGAATAGGAAGAATAGGAGGGCATAACAAATGTGCTGAAAAGAAATATCGGAGAAATGAGTCCCAGATTTTCTGAAGAGATCTGTTTTGACGACTCAACTGTACTATTTGAGTGATTTAACATTTAATTCAAAACTTTGTAATTAGGTAATTACATAAAATTCCAGTTTAACTGTTGCAAATCAAGAATGCAGCACCATTAGTAATAGAAAAAAAAAACAATTGCTAATACATCAAATAGTGAGTGGCTCCTCCTGTTCACTATAGTCATTCTTTCCTAAAGATCCAGTAGATCCTATGTGCAGGGAATTTGGAAGGAGAACCAAATATTCTACAGTAGTATTCTGCAGTAGTGATGTTTTATTGTAGCTAGGGATGCTGTACCTGCAGTATCAATATTACAATGTACAATTTTCTCAAGGGATTAACAGTGAAAACTGATATGTGGATGAGGATCTTTTTCACAGACAACAATGTCTTTTGTTTGCTGTCACTTAATGATAGAAATATAATTGCTGAACTTAATCTGTTTCTCCATAAAAGGACAATTGACAGAAAGAAACCTTGGCAATGATGGTCCCTAGTCCTTAATGAAGCCATGGAAAACTATAGCACCAATAACAATGGTACAGCTGTAAGTACTTCCTGGGAGAGATAAATTTTCTTTCTCCAGTCTGAATTTTGTATCAATTAATTCCTCAAAAACATTTCTCCAATAACACACACATTCACATACACATGTATGATAATCTAATGTCAGCATGACTTTTGCATAGGGAAATAACAAGCAGATAAACTGTAGGAAGAGCTCACACTGCAGAAAGTGTCAAAAATATTTTAATATAGGTGGGTGCATAGTAATTAATATATAGAGAAAAGTAATTCAGGTTCCACTTGATGGACAAAAGCCATATTATAACTCAGGAAAAAGGGCATAAAAACTGTTGCAGATCATTCTCTACTGACATCAGCCCAATGTGTTTCTGATAGAAGAAGAGCTAATAAAACCATAGTTTTTAACCTTTTTGAGTTTCAAACTATAGTAGTTTTAAAAATGTGAAGAGCTTTACGCCACTTGGGTCACTACAGCACAAAACAGAGAAGGGAAATGAAAAGATAAGAAATAATTGTAAACATCAAAATCAGGGAAAGATAGTGAGGCTTGCATACCAACCATCAGGTATGGTGGCTCTGAGAAGGCCTTTTACTTAGGAGCACATATAGAAGTGTAAGACAAGAAGACGACACCTGTTGAACCAATTCTGGCAATCACACTGTATTGCAAGCATATGGCCTTCATACCTGGATACTTGAGCTTTTGTCTAGGGCACCATTTGTAAAACTTAGACTTTTGAGTACTAAGAAAAAGGCTGGGAAGTAAACAGTTGAAATTTGTATTAAAAAGGATAGCAAATAGGAAGAACATAGAAATAGTTACTATATCTTAGACTTGGGGATCACATATTGAAAGTTTTAAATGATCACTTTAGGATAAATGGAAACAAGTTGTCATTTACCCATTGAATGGTAAATTTGACATTATGGCCTTTTGAATCTAACAGAAAACTCAAATATTACCTATTTCAATGATCTCATTTTACAGATGAGTGATTTTTTGTGACCTAAAAAATGTGGTGAGTAGCAGAGTTGGGACATGAACTCAACTATTCTGATTCTTACATAGTCCAGTGATTTTTCTAACACTTGCCACTGATATCCTTTATCCAAAGATATCTTCAATACATGAAAATAAAAGTAGAGATCTAAATTTCTTAAATAAATATATGGACTATAAAGATACTAGATCTAAACAAGTTGTTTAAAAGTTAGGAAGGGTTGGTAGAGATCTAATATTTTCAGGGGGAAAATAAATGTCATGTACTATGGATCATGCTCACAAATTATGTTGAAATCAGACTATTAGGCTTGGGATATCTTGAATCTGGCCCAATGTTTCCAAAATTTTCACCTTAGTTTTCTTCCCAACAATTTCTCCCACTCTCTGTAGTCTTACCTAAATGAGGAATAAACACTAGGTATTGATAATATAGTTGTAATCTACATGCTTCAGTGAGTTGAATTCCAACAAATTAAATAATTTATTTATAGAAATTTCCCATGTTTTAGTTGTTTTTGTAATAACAATTTACAACTGTAGTTGTTAATGACTATTACTGTCTTAAATTTTAGAGTGACCAATAACGTGTTTTCCAAATAGGTCAAGGGGAATCTAAAGGAAAGAGGATTTGAGCACAAAATGAGAAAGTGGTTTGGAACAAAATAGAGTTAAGCAGACTGTCAGTGTATCAGAACATTCAACTGCAGCATTCAGTGTACAGTGGACTAATTCAACTCCAAGACTGCCCCTGGTGTGTCATGCTGAGACTAATGTAGGTTCGCGAGTCTCTTCCTTTTAGTCTTCTGATTTCTCAGGCATTTACTTCAATTTCAGGAACAGTAACTTTTCCTCTTTTCTTTCTCCCCCAGTCTGAAGAGGCTCCCCAGCATAGATGCAAGTGTCCTTTATGTCTTTAGCACCATCCATTATCCATTATATGTATATCTCCTTTATTTAACTTTGGCCTGTAGAATGCAGATAACTAAATCCTCCCTACAATTCTAACATTTCTTCTTCTCCTATGCATATTCTATGAGATTATGCATAAATGGAACATGAAAAATAGTCATGCTTCTTTACTCTCTTCCCACTGCCTGGTCAAATTGTGAAAACCAATATTTCACAATTGGTCTTGACTGTCCTTTCCTGCTCTGAGATTAAACCATTTAAATTTGGATGTCAAAACCAGTTTGAGATTCCACCCTTAATCTGCTATTGTAGGTTTATTCATTTGAATATCTCTCATCTACAGCATCAATAATGCACATTTTAGTTTTTATGCACATATCACATACTGCTCTGTTTTGTTACCATAGCTCATTTATGGTATCCTTATAAATCTTTTATGGGGAGTGATTATAGTTTACACTGCTGTATTTGGAGCCATTGGAAAATACTTGTTTATCTCTCTCTTTCTCTCTCTTCTCTCCTGCTACCTTAAGTCTTCTTCCAACTTTTTTCATTTTATTTTTTCCCCTGAGCTCTCATAATCTATTCTGTCATTTTTTTCCTTTGAGGCCACCTCTCATTACCTGTCAAAATTATTAAGCTTTTATCATTTTTCATCAACCTGAGTATTCAATCCCTCCTCCTCCATTGAGACTCCCTTGTTAAGAAATAAAATGTAGATTACTTATTACCACAAACAGATAAAACAAACACACTCTTCTGTGATAAAACATGCACACTTACACAAACATACCCTACCATCCCTTACCTCCTCAACATAAGTAGAACAAAACATGTATAAATCTTTTCTCTTTGGCTTCTATATTCCTAGAATGGGAAAAGAAGAATCCTCTGTGATTCCTAATATGCTGCTCTGACAACATAAGTATCCAATAAATACTATTTAATGTCTCTGATGATAATAAATAAGCAAGTATTTTTTTAAAACATAAAATGACATTGTCAAGTCAAATACTCTTAAATCTAATGCATACCAACATCTCTAGAAGTCTGAAATATGTGGCTGTTTATCTGAAAAGAATCTTCAACTTTCAGAAAATTCATTTATCTCTTTTACTTCTTCTCTGCAAAGGAGGTAATTTGTCGGGAAAGTTTCTGCAGCTGCTGAGGCTGCCATACTATTTATTCTTTCCAGATAAGAAATTTCAGCCTCTAGGGCAGTCAAACTAAGCACCTTCCATCAATGCTAATCTCACTTCATTATTGTTTTTTATGAAAGGTCACTCTTTTTATGTCACACATTGCTGTAGGCACATTTTCATATATTTAATTTGAGAAATATAATAAATATATGACTGTTTAGAGAACTCTGTCAAGCCTGTTCTCAAAGAAGTATTATTTATTATCTTCATTATTAAAGAATGGGAAAAGAATTGTGCATGAGACTCGCAATGCTTACCTTTTATTGTGTCCTTCCATAGTTTCTGATAGGCCTTGTTACATGGGATGCAGAGCAGGAGGGAAGGCCGTAGGTGGTATTTGTATCAGAAAGCTTCAAACATATGCCAGATACCCAAAGAAGAAGGCACAAGCATTACCATCTGTTTCTATGAAATGAAATCTAAGTTCATAAATATCTGGGCAACTGCCAAATTTGTGAGGAATATGAAGAAGCAAAGCATGCTTATTGTTCGCAAGGAATATGCACTCTAGTTTCAGTATTGAGTATTAATAATAAAATTGACTCTTTCCAACATGTTCTCTTCTAAATGCTTTATCTGTATTGTGATTTAATCCTCACAAAATCCTAATGAGATATGTACTGCTATTATCCTAATTTTATCAATGAGGAAACTGAGGTGGACTGAGGAATGCTATTTGCCTAAGGTTGCACACCTAGGAAGTGGTAGAGACAGGATTCAGACCCAAGCATGTTCACCCCAGAACCCATATTCTTAACTACTACCATGATTAGGGTTCTGAGGGAAACCATACTCTGGGTCTCTTTGTTTGGGCTATTCAAGTTAGCTGACTTAGTTGGAATCACGTGCTAAAGAAGACAAGTAGAAATCAATGTTACCTAAGCTCAACTGTACTTGGCTCATTATCCCACTGTTGGGGACGTTGTTTAAGTGCAGGAGTCATCTGCCTTTTGGGTGGAGTTGAGATGTTTTAGACATCCCTTTGTCTGCCACTGTTCCCATAGAAAAATCTCATTGTGGACTCATATTTGAAAGATTTCCATTAAGAAATCATTTGTTTGTGTTAGTATTAGTAATCCTGGCCTCAGATGTTCCCTTCTAAAATATGAGATGTGTGACAACACAGGACTGGTTTTTGTTCATAATTGCAATAACCCAGAAAAGAAACACTTGATAAATATTGCTAAATGGATAAAAAGGGGATTTGGTGAAGAAAGTATGGAAGGACTGGCTTAAACATATGACCTATACTGGATATTCAAACTAATGCATGAAGGAGATATATCCATTTTGTTTTTACAATCTAAGAACCTCATATCCTATTATTTTATGAGGGTAAGAATGCCAAAGAAATAAGATTTCACTATCTAATGGTAACTTTCTTAAAGAAAGCAAATCTGGAAATGACATCATGGTGGGAGCACAGAGTACTGGAGGAAGGTGGTAGACAGCCTATTGGAAGTAAAGAGGTGAGAGGGTAGCAAAACAGAGCAGGTGAAAATTTTTCTACTATTTGACAACTGGTATTAGCCTAGTGATCCTGAGTGTCCTCTGCTTTCCCTAGTCCTGGACTATCCCCAGTGCTTTCCATTTTTCACTCTCTACTCTTGCCTAATCCTATCCTCAGTTCTCCCCAGAGAGACATTTCAAGAAAGTATTTGTTATGAACCCTGTTGCCTTGTATATTATGGGAGATTCATGGGACAGTTGTGGAGATGATAGAAAGGTTAATGAGTTTTGTTTATTCAGCTGGTTATAGGAAGAAGCCAATGAGGCCCAAGCCTTAATTACTATATATAGTGGCATCCATTTCTATAGGCATATATTATATTGCAAACTACTAACTTAGCTTACATACTCATGGGACTTTTTTATATTGAGTCCAGCAAAAACAGCTATGTTAGTATGCTCAGCTCCACTTGTGCCTCACCTCCAAACAAGTATTCCATTTCACCAACTCTATAGGCTTAATGTGGCTATGTCCTTCCTTAATTTCAACCCAATTCAGAGATATAAAAGATGCCTTCTTTTCAGAAAGTTTGGCTTAGAATGTATTGGTTGTGGAGAGCTGAGTTCCTTTTTATAGGATGGTTATGATGTATACTCAATTCTTTCTAAAACCTTGTAAATTAGCAGTTTCTGTAGCAGACATGGAAATTCATTTTGTATTCTAGCACCAGAGAATGAAGGGAGGGTTTCAGAGTAAGTGAAAGGTGAAGAACTGTTATTCACCTGAAGGTGCATGCCATACCCTAAAAATAATATCCAAAGCTTAGCTGGAAGTCCCATGTTTATTTGAGATAAAGTCTACCAGATAGGGTGTTGCAATTATTTCACACGTCTCTTTGTCCTCTTCATTATCTTTCCTAATTTCTTTCCTGTGTTGTGGAGGCAGTCAGTTCCTCACTTATTCTGAACCCCAGAGACTCTTACTGGCCTATTTTATTCCACTTATGAATTAATCTTGTCTCTGATATTTCTTATTCTTTAGCTAAATTAAATTAAACCATAAAGATCTCTCTTTCTCTGTAATGATTATAAATGCTTTTAATAGGTCTCATGGTGCAGGTGGTTACAATAATGTTTGCATTTGTTAGCCAAAAATCTTGAATGTTCGTTGCTTAAATACAAAAAGAAAAAAGAGAAAAAAATAAAGGAAAATGAGAAAGCTCTAGAGATAAATTAATAATGGGGCAGAACAGAAATTACCTTGTGAATTAAATCAGAGAAGATTCAATTTTGCAATGGATCCTAAGTCATTATTTATAAAAACATAGTCTAGACAGTGGCTTTAAAATTTTTTCATACCGCAGAATGACCTCAGGAGCTACATAAGTGTTATAGATGCTTGGACCTCATACTAGTTCCACTGAAATTTAGTCAAAAGTCATTAGGAATCTTCTTTTTTAAAGGCATTTAATATAATTGTATTGTGAGGTCATGGTTAGCAATCACTGGTTTATAGAATTCTTTTGGTTCTGTGAATTATCTGTGGAATATCTGTAGCAGGGAGCTTAAAACAGCCAAGATGAATTGGGGAAGGGCAAAACTGTAAGAAGCCAGAGGTTAACTGTGAACCACTGTTTTCCAAGAAAAGAGAGTTATAACAAAAAGAGAGGAAAGTTTGCTCAGATTATTATTGGGCAGAATGGAAACCTTTTTTTAAAAAATGAACACTTGCAGCTTACATTAAGAATATGCTACAAAAGTTAAGGGACACTCACAGATGCTTAAACATCAACTGAAGATATTAGTAACTGATGACTTTTTGGGCTATACCTAGAAGAGCTGTATAGGCAATCATAAGGAGGGGTGACCACCATGGTGGAACATACTGTCATCAAAGCACAAGCCACTCAGCAGCAAAAGGTAGCAGAAATGCTTTGCAAAGGCTTAGTGTCCTTCAAAATATAACTCTACACCAGGTCCTTGTGGCCACTCAATCCTTCTTGAAACAGGCTGTCAACAAGAAAAGATTTGTTTTCTGCAGGAATTTCCTGATTGCTAAGATTCACAATTTTGAACCAAAGCCTCCATTTATATTATACAATCAGTAATAAGTCAGAAAAAGGGAAATAATCCCCAGTCCCACCTAAAATGGCAAATATGAGCAAGTCATTAGGATTGAATAGGAAGTCAGTAAGGAGTTGGAGTAATTATTGAAGAAGTAGTTAGACTAGGAGTGCATGAAAGTAAATATGTTTAAAAGGCATTTCAAATGGTCAAAGTTGCTTAGTCACTGAAAGATGCCAGTAATATCTGGGTATCAAGCAAATCTGAAACTATAGTTTGAAGAAGTTACTTTAAAAATGGAACTTTTATTGGGAAGGCATTGTGTAAAACTCATGATTTTACTACACTGACATTCATTCACACCCTTCAGACAATAAAAATATATTCAATTCAATTACCTCAGGGAAAACAGTAAAATAAAAGCATTATGAAATTGTGGTTGAAAGAATCATAGTGGAGGAGTAACCACTGGAATTTTGAGTGAACTTCCTTTGCTTGTTTGAGCATTTTAAGGGGACAAAGAAAAATAAATCATTTGTTTTAGTACTTGTCATTAATTACTATATACAGTAGTTAAGTATTAATAAATAAGTAGTTAACATTTATGCAATGATTCATGTCTGTTAAAATATGCATTAACTGTTTATTATTCACAACAGAAAATGAGATCAAATTTCTAGAATTGCCATTGTTTTTAAATATTATTTTGATTTTCACTTCCCAGATCATAAATAAATGATAATCCTTAGGACTGGAAAAACCATGATGATAAACTAACATTGGCCTGGCCTACTTGCACTCTCCAAATGAACTAAGCTGCAAAACACCAACTCCCATATTTAGAAAAACCCAAAGCACAGTGTGCTGATTGCAAGTAGGAGCATAATAATGAAAGCAAATTCCCAGATCATTCATATTCTTTTTGCCACTTCTTATCCATGGGTATTTGTACCACAGTCAGTTTATATCTCCCTGATCTTTCTATATCCAAGTCAATAATTTGGCCATGATAACAGTTGCTCAAATACATTCCTGCAAATGAGAAAGGATTACTGAACATAGTTGTGAGAGTCAGATTATTTTTCATAAGGTGTCCAGAAAGTTAAGGTGCCTACCTTACCTATGTTATTTTTTCAATCTCTAGGAGTCCAAAGGTGTTGATTTTGAGTTTTAAAACTGCTATTGCTCATGATGAATATTCATGTGATACCTTCAATTTTTATAGTTTTCTTGGCTCAATAAGATTGACCCATTCCTCAAGCACCAGCAAACTATGTTGTGATATCTCTGGGAATTCAAGCCAAGATCTTTATCTGTGTCCAAACAGATATACAGCTGTCCAGTGTGGTCTGAATTCTGACACTGAGCTATGTGAATGGTAGAAACAGCCTTAAATGAGAACCCAGAAGGGCTATGGTTAAAACCAGTCCTGTAACCTACAGGGACTTTGGAGAAGTCATTTAATCCCTCTATGTTTAACTTCCCTTGTGTGAAAAATGGAGATGATAATAGCTACATCAGAGACTTGTTCTGAGGATCCAATGAAACTGTTTTCTATACCATAAATGGCCATATAAATATTTGCAAGGAATTGTGATTTAATAAGACATTAGGGTAAACATCCTTAGTCAAACATGAGATGTATGGTCTCCAAGATACAGGCCTCTCCTTTACTATCACAACAAAGTCTTTTCTGTGAGAACCAGGTCTTGGAAGTCAATCTGTTGAAAGTGCCCCTTGACTACCAAAGAATTAATGGCAGTGATCTCTGTACAGCTCCCTAGGACAAATAGCAGGCTTAGGCTCAGTTTTCCCCTCCTATACAACACAGTTTCTCCAACCCTCAACTGAATTTCTCAAAAAGAGTGTCAGAATCCTAGAGGCCAACTGCTAAAGACAGGAAGCAATTAAATATGTAAATCAAAGAAATTACACTGCACCGGATGACATTCTGCACTGCCTCTGCCTCCTCCTCCTTTTTCTTTCTCCTTCTATTCCCCTCAGGGCTGAGGCTATTATGTAAGATCTTTTTCCATTCCACTCCCTGCTAAATGTTTTTTATTCTCAACCACCTGCCCCAGGCCTTCTTATCAATTATTAACCAAGTACCATGAATATGCATAAAAGCCTCTTTTTGAGATTTATTAAATTAAAAAAAATAAAAGACTGTGTGACGTGTCATGGTAGAGAAATAATCATGTGGTTGGAAGGGAAGAGGAAAGGGAAAGGATAAGGTTGTTAAGTTATTTTTTCACTCCACTGAGGGCACAAACTGGGTGAAGCCACGGATTAAGCACATTTCTTTTTGTCATGTTTGATTTTAAGTGTTTTTTAATAATTTAAAAGCTTTAAACTATGACAATGTACTATTCTCTGTTGGGGGCAAAGTCGTATGAATATAACTATCACGGCCGTCTCTGCCTTCTCCTTCTTTGTTTCCTCCTTCTTCTTCCCCCTGAGTGTTCGCGCCACTATGTTCGCGCGCGCGCGAACATTAACAGTCTCTGCCACGCTTAGCAGTTCAAATCATCCAATCATGTATTGACACCTAAGCTTTGATGCACTTCCCCCATCCCTGCTTATAAAAGGAGCTGATTGTAACCCGTGCAGTAGAAGAAGCTGCAGAGAAGCCATGTTAGCAGAATAAAGTGCACAGTTATCCCTTTACCCGTGTCTATGTCTCATTCCTTCGCTGGATAGCTCGGAGTCTCCGTTGATTTGTCCCACGGGCCGGGACAAGTGGCGCCCGACGTGCGGCCCGAGTGACATCCAGTGAAAGGAAGCACCACACCGAACGCGGAGGGCCCTCTCATTCCTAAAGCCGTGATCAATCGGTCACGAAGTTCAACGGTGTTGGTGAACGAAGGAAAGAAGAAAAGAATTGAAGAAGCTCAAGCACCCGTCTCATTCCTTTGCTGGTGAGTGACACTCAGCAGAAGGAAGCGCTGCATCGAACAGAGCTGTAACAGGTCTTAAAGTTCAGGGAGACAAAGGCTCTTTTCAGAGCCACTTGCATCAAACAGAGCTGTAACAAGTCTGAACTGTAACAAATCTGTTACAAACCTCCACGGTGTCGGTGAACGAAGAAACAAAGAAGAAGTAACGAGTCAGTTTCCTTGCAGGAACCTTGGTTTAAGTAAGTGTTGGTCTTTAAGTGTTTGTTCTATATTCCCCCGCTGTGTTACTTGTCTGATACCCCTTAAAGATGGGACAGAATATTAGTTCTCATAGTCTGTATGTTACTCAAATTAAAGATTCTCTCAAGTTAAGGGGTTTGATTGTTAAGAAAAAGGAACTTATAAAGTTTTTTGCTTACATAATGGATGTTTGCCCCTGGTTTCCAGCTGAGGGTACTATTAGTCATCAGACTTGGCTACGGGTTGGAGACTGTTTAAAAGACTACTATAGAACGTTTGGCCCTGAAAAGGTTCCAGTAACAGCCTTTTCTTATTGGAATTTAATTAATGAGATAGTGAAGGTTAGATCTCCAGAAACAGCTAATCTCTGTACACAGGGAGAAGGTATACTTAAAGATTATTCCCGCCCTCCATCTAGGTGTTCTTCAATTGCTATTCCTATCC
>JAQZBX010039158.1:0-23135 GCA_029593785.1 Cabassous unicinctus
TGATTGTGAATTTCCAAATGTGTTTTTATGTGGGCTTAGGGATGGAATACTGATCTCTTGATGTTGGGGTGGCTCTTGTTTTTATGGGGGCAGACTCTTAGAGAAGATGCTGCTCACAGGGAATTTTTGCTAAAAAGAAGCCAAGGGGAGAAGCGAAACCTCCATTTCAATTTCTATATAAAAAAAATAAGATTTCAGTTCCTCTTCATTCTTGCATCTTGCCAGCCATTCTAACAGATTGCTGGTAGAATTTGTGGTTGACTTTTGTCTCAGGTTAATTCTTTGAAGTCTTTGAAGACACTTCCTTCTCTACATATTACTCTGAAGTTTCTAGCTTCCTGGGAATATTTAGATTAGATAGATAGATAGATAGATAGCCCTTTTTTTGTCTTCACTCCTTACTTGGTATTGTGATATCCTTGGAAAAGAGAAATGCTATTTCAATTCTTTCTCATTTGTTTAACTGGTTCAAGTGTCATATGTTGAGACACTGTGCCAGGTGCTGGAGATGAATAAAAAGCTGAGGTGATTAACAGTTGAACAGTCCCCTTCTTTGGTGAGTTTAAAGGCTGGTTGGGAGAAAGACATTTAAGCAGATAAAATGAGTGATATTTTAAGTCCTTAACAGAGAGGTGTGAAGTAAGGGATGCTAGAGTTTGGAAGAGGGTGAGCCACTCTATCTTTGAGTTAGATGGCTGGAAAGATTTCCTAGAGTTGAAGACTCTTGGCCAACCCTTGAGGAATAGTTTGCTAGAAGGAAAATGAGGGAACTGATGCCTCTCTTAATTCATGGCCATCTATCTCAGTGTTTCCTGCTTAGTTGCTTTCCAGTTTTTTTACAACAATTACTTTCTTAACTCTTAACTGCTAACCCATCTTGTCCTCCCCTTACAGTAGATGGATTTGTCTCAAAATCAAACAGAAATAAAAACCATCAGATAAGAAGTCCTTCATTTCTTCAACAGATTGACATACTTCATACTCATGCTTAGCCTTTGTAACTACCCTCCTTTTTCAATGGAGGAAACAGCCCCTTTTCTTTCAAACACAGGTCCACTTCAGCACTGGATCTCTCTTAGAAATTCCAGAATATCAATTGTCCAGTTCTCCCCACTCAATCCCTATCTATGTTATCCACCTCTATCTCCTCTGAAATACTTCACATAAAAATATAAACTTGGGAGCAGATGTGGTTCAAACAGTTGAGTGCCTGCTTCCTACATGGGAAGTCTCAGGTTCAGTCCCTAGTGTCTCCTAAAAACAATACCAAAAATACAACAAGGAAACAAATGAAAAAATCAACTCAGGGGAGCTGATGTGGCTCAGTGGTTGAGTGCCGGCTTCCCATGTATGAGGTCCTGGGTTCAATCCCAGGCCCCGGTACCTCAAAAAATAAAAAAAATAAAAAAATAAACATGCTCTCAACTCCATTGTAAAGAAGAAAAGGAACAGAAAAATTTCCCTGGAATCTACATTCCTTTCTACCTTCTGCTCTGGTTTTCCCTTCTTACTTTCACAGACAAATTTCTCCAAAGTTTTCTATATGGGTTCTTTTCTACCTCCTCACTTTGCTTTCACTCCTCAGACCACTCTGGTCTGACTTCTGCCTTATTTTATTTTATTATTATTATTTTATATATATTAATTTTATTTTTATTGCAGATGTTCTGTTAGTCACCTGTACTGACTAGTAAATGCAAAAGTCACTGTTCTGGCTTTACCTTCCCAGACCTGGCAGCTGTAAATGACACTGTAGAAGTGTCCTTAACTTTGAAAATACTGTCTACCTTTGCTTACTGTCTTCTGCTGGTTTTCATGATGCCTCTTTAGTTTATCAGTCTTCCTCCTCTGCACATTCTTTAAATATATGAGTTCCTCAAAACTTAGCCCTAGGCCCTCTTCTTTCCTCATTCTTTACTCTTTTTAAGAGACTGATCTCCTATAATATCACCTGTATGTTTGCACCTCTATGCTATGGATTTTTAAATCAGCAGCTTGTACTTGATATCTTCACTTGGACACCTCAAATCAACTTGTTAAAATCTTATCACAATAGTTTATAATAAATGTTTTACAACAATGCAAGGTGTTGGTGGTGGGATAATATATGGGGGCCCTGTAGGATGATACGCATGTTTGTTCTGTAAGTTCACAACTTTTGTTTTATACACTTATTGTTTATGTATGTTCATGTATGAATGATTTACTTCAATAAAATTTTTCTATAATGAAAAAAAAAAACCTTACCACAAAACCTTCTCCCTTTTCTATAGCTCTGCTTGTGTCTGCTTTCTTTCTCTCCACAAATTTGATCATATCAATCTCAAGTTTAAAATCCTTCTCCTGACCTTAGGATCCTGGTCTTCACAGCATCTCTTTAGCTTCATTTCTTGTCAGTCCATTCCAAATTCACTACTCTGCTGTCCACTAGGTGCCTCTTAGTTCCCTTGCCTCTATAGAACCCTTTCCCAATTGTAGCTCTTTACATTGTGTCCTCTAACCACAATATGTCCTCTCTCCATCTCACTTCCTTTTCACCTACCACACTCCCCTTCTTTACTCAGCTTATCAGTTACTCCTTCTGAAACTCCTTCCTTCATCAACTCTTTCCCTTGGCGCCCTCAGTTATGTTTTCTTATGGCAGTTACATGCATTTCATTTTCTCAGCATTTGCCACAACTGTATTGAAAAATCCATGTATAAATATTTACTTAACACCTGTTTTCTCCAGTAGAATAGAAGTTTTATGAGGAAAAAGACAGCTTCCCAGCACCTAGTATAGCTCTTAGCACAAGGTACATCCTCAGCAAATATGTTGCTGAGTAAGATGAGAGAAGGACTTTCCAGATCAAGGCATGACTTGGGGCACAAATTTAGGCAGTGGAGTGGTGTTGCATCCGTGGGATGCCTTAGTTAGAGGGAGAGATCAGAATCTCAAAACAAAGGAAGACTAGTATCAAGTTGTTAAAGCAGACATACAGGTTGAAGAGAAAATTTAGAAGAAAAGAAGATGCCAGTTTTGTCTGTTGGATTAGAAATGTATTTAGGGCATATTGATGCAGATGTTCATTTGGCTTTTGATCTTAGGTCCTTCTTTTCAAAAGGCAAGTTGCTGCTGCAAGTTACACAGCCCTCCTTTTGTAGAAGAAGTAGTAGGTCTTCCTAGGGAAAAAAAAATGGCTTAATAGTCACACTGAGGTCAGTATGTTGAGTTTTCTGCAGCAGATGGGGAATGAGGTAATTTTGCCTTCTTTCTGAGATATTATTTAAAAATATTAAATTCATGTGTTTGGAAGTCATTCCTGGAATTAAAGCTTTTAGTTGTTGTTTTGATTTTGATCTAGACTTCTTTGTCTTGGCAAAAACAGTCAGTTTAGATCTATTCAGCACCTCCCATTCCCATAACAAAAGTGATGGTTTTCCATTTTTATGTTAATCCTTAGCCAAAGGTTTCTTCCCTTGCTCTCTGTTAAGGACTTCACTTTATACTCAGAATGGTCACTTGGTTTCCTTGAGTTGTAGAGGAGTGGGCTGTTGGGGCAGCTTGTGCAAAGAAAGAGTGGTCCCACTGAAGTCTGTTCTGTTCTCACACAGTTTTGCAACACACAGATAACACTCAGTTTAGGACCAGTTTTAGCAAATATCAGTGAAATGGTTCAACCCAAGCAATGGGAATTTATTTGATTATGGTTTTAAGGCTAAAAGAAAGTCCAAATTAAGGCATCATTAAGGTGATGCTTTCTCCCTGAAGACTGGGGCATTCTGGGGCTAGCTCCTAGTGATACGTGATACGTGGTCCTTGGCTTCTCTGTCACGTGACATTGCATGTGGCAGCCTTTCCTGTTCTCTCAGTTTTCTTCCTGGGTACACTGAATTTTAGTTTCTTACTTCCATTACTTTTTACCCTAACTGTCTGAATTTCACTCTGCTTATGAAAGACTCCAGTAATCTGTTTAATACCCATCTTGACTGAGGTGGGACACACTTTATCTGATGTAATCTCATCAAAAGGGCCTACTTATAATTGATTCACACCCACAGGAATGTATTAGATTTAAGAACATGTTTTTCTGGGGTACATATGACTTCAAACCACCGCAAGACCTCAATGTTAAATTCAAATGTTGAATAAATTTGCGCTCTATAAATTTGGACACAATGCTTAACCTCTGAGCTTCACTTGTAAAATGGAGGTAATATCTCTTATTGCAGTAAGAGGATGAATAGTAATGCTTGTGAAGCATACAACATGATGTGTAGGACACGTAGTAGTTACTCAACAAAACAGTATGTCATTATATACTTTTTGATGCTGCTTTCCTGTAACAGAATACCCCCAGGTCATAATCATCACATTTAATAAAACTTTAACTTTCCTGACTGGAAAGTGAGCTAGACAAATAATTAAGGCTTCTAGTAACTTACGAGTTTATTTTACTAAACATCAAAACTTAAAAAAAAAAATTATTGATTTTAGCCATTTGGATGGAAGCCTTTCTAAAACATGTAATTCCTTGCCCAGGTTGAGCTGATTTTCAGGTTTTCTTGTATGATTTTTAAATCTTCCATTGCAGTCAACTGCAATCAACTGCCCTTTCTCCATGCTCCATGTGCCCACTTGAAGTAATTCCTTCAAACCACTACTTTATATTATAACTTTGTTGTTGAGGAATTCAAACTGTCTCTAATGTATTTCTTACGAATAAAGCCTGAGATCTTGCCTATATGCAAGATATGTGAGACTTTGTACATAGAAATTTTTTGGCACATTTTGATTTTTCAGAAGACACTCTAAAATTTTCTTGTTCTAAAATAGTTTTAAATGCAATGAAGTTTCTGGACTGTAGTCTCCTACATGAGTGAAATCTGCTCTATAGTCTCTATGTCCCCTAGTAACTGACCATAACACAGCAAAGCTGGTTGTAGGACTAAAATCTGGAATTTAAGTCATGTAAAAATGAGAGAAAAGGAAATTTTATTCCATTCTTCATCAGGGAATAAAAGAGAAAATGTTTCTCTCAAGGTGGATGATAAGGACAACACTTCAGTTTATACAAACAGCTTTAGATTAAAATAGAGGTTAAGTGGGCTTGCTATTCTATATTTAAATTTGTCGTATAAGTTAAGTGAAAAATGAGGAAAAAGGGGCTATCAATGAAGGAGGGATAAACTAAAATTTACTTCAATTTTTAGTTCTTATAGAATTTTAAAGTAGAGGTTAATTTCAGGGTTTATTTTTTAATATTACAGTAAGTTTTCATGTCAATTTAACAGAAATGGTAACTTGGCATAGTAGGAGGAGGAATTTAGCTGTTCATGTGTCTTTCTGAAGCAATGGGATTATTCTGTATTTTTTAAAGTGCCAGAAGAATGACTACTGGCTTCTCTAAGCTCATTGCGATCTTTTTTAGGGTATTTGGCCATCAATTATTCGTTTCATAATGGTAATATTGCCATTTTCAATAAATGTTAGATATTACCATATGCCTGCTACTCCAAAGAGCTTTATATATATCAGTTTTAAATCAATTTTGTTGATACATATTAATAAAGCATACAATCCATCCAAAGTATACAACCACTGGTATTTGGTATAATCACATAGTTGTGCATTCATCACTTCAATCATTATCAGTGCATTTTCAAATGTATGTTAATGTTACAAGATGTTAATATCAGGCAAAAACACAACCAAAACAAACTATGTACAGTAGTGTATAGTAATATATTAATAATCTTTCATCAAAAGTTAAACAAAAAAATAAAATAAAACTTACTGAGTGAAAGAAACTAGACAAAAGGTACTACATATTGTTTGACTCTATCTATGCAAAATATAATACAAATGAATTAGAAAGGCAGTAACAGAGTAGCCGCTATGTACGGAAGGGGAATCATAGAGAGATTGAAAAGAGATTATTAAGGGGTAGAGATTTTTTGTCTATTTATTATTATTATTATTATTAGTGTATATATCATTTAAACGAATCCTTACAGAAGCCTAATGAGATATAGTCACTTATTTCCATTTATAGTTGAAAAACTGGAGACTCAGCAAGGTTGAGCAACTTGCCCAAGATCAGCTTCCCCAGTTAGTAACTGGTAGATCCAGTGACTCCAGAAGCTCTGCTCTTAACCCCCATGCTGCTGTCCTTCTCATTCCTGAAAGTTTTAGGTACTGAATGACTCCAGGGAAAGTCTCAACTGAGGACCTAGCATGAGAAGAAAAGGAGAAATCCTGTTTCTAGGATACAGAGCAATGTCGTGTTAGTAAACTGGTTTGGTCAAATAGTTAGGAATGTGGGAAACTAAGAGACTGTCTCTTGCTGAAGTTTCTAAGGTTCTCTAAATGTAATAACATAAAAGGCAAGGAAAACCAGGAAAGGCATGACTATGAAGGCAACTGAGGTTGAAACATAAAGGGGAACATTTATAATGTTAATTGGAAGAGTGCACCCTGGCAGAGTGGGAAAGTGAGATTCATTTTCTTGTTCCTTTGTATATTAAATAAAATCTTAGACTTTTAGAATAATATCAGTAAAGCCTCTTGATTCAGATACTGTCCACAATTACAAAATACTATTTAAAAAATAATGAAAAAACAGTGGATTGCATATCATATGAATTCCAGTCCAATAGGTGGTCATGTCCATAAAATTTCCAACAACGTAAAGCAAACATATAAAAGTATGTGCTGGGTTATTGGCATATAAAGAAGGATATCTGGGACGTTGTTTGCCCACATTTAGAGAATGTCGTATGTCCAGTTTTCCAACTTCTCTCTTTTAATCTCCCTATTTAACAACAGCACAGAATGTGTCTTAGGACTTGAGATGAATAGTATAAACTGTCACAAGAATTATGTTTTACTGTATTCTAAGCTACTTTTATTGAACTTAATGTTATTTTTAATAATATAATCATTACGAGTAACTTAACCTCAGTCCTAAATACCTCTATATGATTTTTGAGTATAAACAATCTTCCTCTTCCTACAATATCAACACTGACATCGTTTTTCTCCTTAAAGCCCCTTGTAATCTTATTTTTCCCAACTTCCTAATATACTTCCCCTACAAGAACACTGATCTCCTTGTTCCAAAAATCACATGCCCCTTCCAGCTTATGTCTGTCTTGGTCTGACCTTAGGTTTAGTGCTTGGTACATAGCAACGATAAAGGTTATTATTATTATTAATATTATTATTATCATTGTTATCATTACTACTACCACTACTACTATTATACACCGCCTATAAAACCAACCCTTCTTTCAAGGCCTAACTTAAATCCCTTGTCCTTGTTCTAACTTCTTGTCTGGCTTCCTTGCACCTACTGTTGGACTTATACTATGTTGTGCTCTCCTAATTCACTTTATCACCCACTGTAGTTTCCTAATACCTTTTTTTCCTCCACCACACAAGCTTTTCCTTTATTCACAAAATAAGAGCATCGTGTTTGTCTAAATATACACAAGTTCAAAGTAATTTAAATTGCCCCATTTCAGGGAACTGGTAGAGAGTGCTTTCATGTGTGAGGTCTTTAAGTTTGCAGCCAGTTTGATGCTCAATGTCTTTTGATTTTGAGGCCACTTTGTATTAGAAAAAAGAACCCTGGATTAGGAATTTAGTCCCAGGTGTCCCACTATCTGCTATTCACTGATCTACCTTTGATAAGACCTAACCTCTCTAGACTTCTTTTCATAAATGACAGTAATATAAGTTTTTTGATCCTTCTGGTTCTAAAATAACGATTCCATGTATATATATAAAATGATTCCATGGTGTACACACACACACACTACACACACACACACACACACACACACACACTGGTTTGTGGACACTCAGACACTCACAGGTCAGAACTCACAGGCACTGGAACACAATGCCTCCATGCTATGGGTTCAGCATTTCTAAGAATGAGTGCGGTATTTGCCCCTCAGCCAGGCCCCATTCCCTGGACCCTTGTCCTGCACGATGGCAGCCGCATCTGCCAGTGATCCCGGTGGGAATCCTGGCAGCCTGACCACACTCTTCTTAGTAGTGACATACTCTTAACTTGGATCAGTCACCAAGTATTTACGATGCTACTTGTAAATGTATTTTGATTCTATTTCTCTCCTCAGAAGCTTAGCTTTAGGGATAGAAGGGAGGAGGGGATATTGTGCCCCATTAACCTCTCAGAAGAAAGGAGCAAAAATTAGAGAAGTTACAGAACTCTCAAAAGTACTTGAAATAATTTATGCAAACTTCTGCTTCTAAGTTTATTCTGCAAATTAGACTTTTTTTTTTACTAATATAGAAAATAAAATCTGATAACAATATAACTTTTATGATATAGCTCAAGTATTTGGCACTCTAATCACAGCAACTCCACCAGCTGAGGTTCTGCTTTTCCACCCACGTGGATTTGTTTGTTCGCTTCATCTTTTACTAAGCTTTGCATTGCTTTGTGCCTAATATCTTTTGTTCCATGGATTGCTCAGTCTTCTATCTATTCTTTCTTCCTTGATAATTGTTGTTATTGGAGAGCAATGTCAAAAAAAATATATCTCCCCCGCCCTCACCCAGCATGACTATACCTCCACATCAGCGTCTGTCTGTCCTGTGAATATTTCCAACCACCTATCCCCTCTTTATCCATTTCCTTCCTTATTTCACTTCAGACCTTGTCCTTAACAGGCTCAGAATTTTCCTGGGAGACGTTGAATTGCAATCACTCTGTCTCTGATATGCTAGGGCAGTGGTTATCAAGTTTTTGGTCTCAGAACCCCTTTGTACTTTTAAAACTTACTGAAATACTATGAAGAGATTTTGTTTATGTGGATTATAGCCATAAATATTTACCATATCAAAAACCAAATTGGAAGAAAAATTTAAATTATTTGCTTTTTTAGTTTAAATAATATAATAATATAATAGTCTATTTTGTATTAATATAAATAACATTTTGTGAAAAAAATATTTTCCAAAGTAAAAAAAAAAATAGTGAGAGGAGTGGCATTGCTTTACATTTTTACAAGTAATTTTATTGTGTAACTTAACAGAAGACAGCTGAATTCTCATATTTGCTTCTGCATTCAGTGTGTTGCAATATCACAGTTCATGTTTTCTCTGGAAAACCCCATTGTACACACACCTGAGAGAATGAGAGTGAAAAAAGGCAAATAACATCTGACTGTTATTATGGAAATAGTTTTAAACTTGTTCCCCTCCACCCCACCCCACCCCACCCCAAAACCTGTCCATGCTTTGAGAACTGCTGCCCTAGGGTTTAGAAAATTATCCAGTGTTTTTAGGCAATAATGGTTAGGAACCTCAAAGACTATAACAACCTCCCCACCCCCAAACAAGCAAACACTCCCGTGTTTCAGTCATGTTCAGCCAGCCTATCTTTTCTCTTTCCCTGCAAAACCTCTTTGCTGACTCATGCTGTTTTTATTGCCAGAACAACTTCTTTCCCTCTGCAATATTTATCTATAAAATTAAGCTCAGGTTTCTCCTTCTTAATGGCTGCGCTAGTCTATATTCCCATCTGATTTCTCTGGTGGGCTGACATTTTAACGTAGGACAACAGCTTCAGTTTATGTAAAAAAAAAAACCCAGCCCTTTGGCCACTGATGGGGACTTCAGGACTGGGGAGGTCATAAAGCTATGGGCATCACCCATTAAGGACCGGTGCTAATCGGTGGCAGCGGAGCAACACACCTCTCCTGGGACGCAGTCATTCAGATGGAAAATATATACATATTGTCCTGGAAAGCAAAACAGGACTATAGAAAATTTATGTTTTCCAGGTATTTAATGATGGGGGAGAAAAACCATGAAAATTTTAAAAAGTAGTCCACACAATATACATTCTATAATAACTTTTTCTTTCATTAGAGAAATTGTGCGTTTATGAACGGTCATGCATAAAATACAGAATTCTCGTATACCACCCTAATATTAACACCTTGTATTGGCGAAAGCACATTTTTGTGATTGTGCTATTGATTGTAGTCCATGGTTTAACTTGGGGTTGACTGTGTTGTGCAGTTCCATGGATTTTTTTTTTTTCTTTCTGATTTTTGTCTTGATGATGTATATACAACCTAAGGTTTCCCCTTTTGGCCACATTCATATATTTAATTCAGTGCTGTTAATTACATACACGGTTTTGTGCTATCATCAGCACTATCCATTACTAAAACTTTCCCATTATCCTAAATAAAAACTCTGTACCTTTAAAACAAAAACAAACAAACAAACACCCAAGCTCTTTGGGAAGAAATATTTATACCAAGACTTCCTCAGTCCCTTTCCTTGATTCCTTTGATTAGTATTGACTACCACCTCGTGTACCCCCCTACTTACTTCTAGCCTATAGCACTTTAGAATAAAAAGGCATAATGACACTAGTCTGGATTCAGGAGTTAAACTCCCAGGGTTTGAATCCTTACCCTCTTACTTATTAGTTTTATGACCTTGGACAACCTTCCAAAGTCTTGGTTTCCAAGTGCCTCAGTTTCCTTATCCATAAACTGAAATGATCATAGGATTTTGTGAAGATCAAATGAGGCAATTTCTGTAAAACACCAGGAACAGTTCCTACCAATATTAAGTACCCAATGAATGTCATTTATAAATATTGTTATTGTTGTAATTATTTTTCCACCTCACTTAAACCGCATTATTCAGACTAACCCATAATGATACACAGAGTCCCCAGTGGCCTCTTAATCAAACTTATTGAATGAAATGAAGAATACATTTTGTAGAGCTTTTAAGGTGATCAAGTGCTTTTTTTTTTTTTTTAATGGCTTGAATAATAGCATATATTTTGAATGAGTCAGCATTAATGGACTGTAAGAATGCTGGACCGAGAATCAGAAGGCAAGTTATATACTCTACAGATTGTTAACTAACAGATCTTAGGCAAGTAACATCAGCCTTTCAGAAATTCATCTGCAAAATGAATATATACTTTCCTTCTGCTCAATTTTCAGGGTTTCTGAGAGGATCAAATGAAACAGTGTAGCTGAGAGCAAGATAAAAACTGCAAAAGTATTGAGCAAATACAGAGTAGAATTATTATTATTATTATTAATAGAGTAAGTTGGTCATTTTAATAATGTCTGCTTTCCAATATACATTGACTCTTGATTTTGTTATATGAAAGGTTCTTTTCTTCCTTTGAAAAATTAGACAGTATTAAGTTGTGGATGAACTTGTAGTTTTCATGACAAATGTAGAAGGTATGCCAAAAAATTAATACTAAAAGTAAACATAGATTATGATTTTTCCTTTGCATATGATCTCTTTGTTTCCTAATTCCAGGTGCCTGTGGTGGCTATATTGGGTTCAGGAGGGGGCTTTCGAGCCATGGTGGGATTCTCTGGTGTGATGAAGGCATTGTACGAATCAGGAATTTTGGATTGTGCTACCTACCTTGCTGGTCTTTCTGGCTCCACATGGTTAGTATGCACTTTTAGTCTTAGTTTTATCATTTTGAATGTCGAAGATTTACCTAACTCATTTTGAATGTTGAAGATTTATCTAACTCAAACATTAGAAAAAGAAAAGGGCACTCTGAAAATTGAGTATTTACTTCAAACTACTGAAAGTCTAGCTTGATGCAACAGTCTGGTTCTTAAAAAAAATTTTTTTAGGGCAAATCCATACCCAATAATGACTCTTGCTATAAATTTCCTCCTTTTAAACCTGCTTGTAACTGAAAATGTAGTTTAAAAAATATATATCAATTGAAAAACTTCTAGATAAATACTGTATCATAAGAAGTGGAATAACATAACATACTCCACCCGTAATTAATTTAATCTTCCTATAATTTGGTGACTTGACATCTTTCAGCAAGCATGTCTAAGTTGACATGATTCACTAGGTATTCATTTTCTTCTTTAGGGCAAATAGACTGAAATGCAAGATACCTTAGTGCAGAGAAGGAAAACAACTTTTGAATGCAGAAAGGCAATAGATTCCACTCATTTATATAAAACTCAATATGAATTTAATCCTTAAATTATATTTCATCCCAGCTAAATTTAAATGGAAAATTAAAACATCTGTCTGTATAATATTTGTACCCTGTAGATTTGCCTTTTCACAAATGTATTTATAAAACATTTTCAAAAGAAGATAGCAACAACTTTTATGTTTGCCTACATAACATTGCTCAGATGTCTCAGAATAAGAGTACCCCTTATCATAAAAATCTAACTTTGTATTAAAAGGCCTTTCTAGCCATCTCAGCCATAGCAAGGCTCATCTATCATAATATTAGAGAGCCTAGTGTTTTAGTTTCTGTGCCATCTTCTCCTGTGAGATGGACATGAGTTTTTTCATTTTTTAGCTAAAGTTATTTGGTTCAGAAGCCAAGTGATTTGATCAGATCACTGACAGAGCCAACATTCAAGCCCAGGCCTTGGGATCTCCATTCTAGAATTCTCAGATGGCTAAATATTATATATTTTAAAGAATCTATAGTTTCTTGAATATTTCGGAACCAGTTTCTTCAGTTGATAAACAGAGACTTAGAGCCATGGTTGCCACCTTCCTTGTATGCACCCTCAAAATGATTGATCCCTTCTGAAAGAAGGGTGTAGCCCTTCATTATTCTTTCCCTTGAAGGAAAGAGCAGGCACCTGCCTGTGTAATGAGTAATGTGATGGAAAAACTTGGACCCTTAGAATAGTTCACCTTCTCAATCATTTTGTTATTATTCTTTGGTTGATTCTGTCTCTTTGCTCACTATTTGTTAGATCCATTGCTGACTAATACACTACAAGAAGCTAATTTTCTTAAACTTATCAAATAAACACTAGGCCCTGAGCGCTGATTTCTGGGTGTAGTTGTGTATATATGGGCTTGATTAGAGCTTTAGTCATTGCTTTAGTTATAGATTTTGGACAACATAGTATTACATTCTCCTGTAAAGTGTAATTAAGATAATTTTAAATGTTACAGGCCAACCATTTAGACATGCACATATATATTTTATAGGCATAATTGTCTGTCCTACCCTTCAATGTCTAATTTTCTTGACAATTAGCCTCCACTTATTGATCCCATTTTCTTAAGGGACACTCACTCTTTAATCTTTAAGATAGATTTTTTACCCAGAGACCACCTAATTTCCAAATATATCAGTGTCTTTTGAAGTTTTCATACTCCTTGACTTCTGTATTAGTTAGGGTTCTCTAGGGAAACTGAACCAACAGGAGATATATGTAAGTATTTATTAAAAATGTCTCAAATAATTGTGGGAATGCACAAGTCCAAATTCCATAGGGCAGGCTGCAAGCTGGACACTCCGATGAAGATTTTTGAGGAAATCCCTAGGAGAAGCTGTCTGTCTGAAGTAGAGATGGAAATTCTCTCTTCTGGCTGTTGAAATAGTCACTTGTCCTTTTAAAGCCTTTAGCTCATTAGATGAGATTTCTCATTGCTGAAGGCAATCTCCTCAGTTGATTGTAGATGAAATGAGCCATAGATGCAATCAATTTACTGATGATTTAAGTCCACAAAATGTCCTCACAGTAACGATTAGGCCAGTGCTTGCTTGACCAAACAACAGGGCACCATAGCCCATCTGAATTGACACATGAACTCAACCATCACAATTTTTTTTTGAGGGGTGTGGGGAAAATAGGGTTAAGGGTTGAGACATTGCATGTAGTTAACTTGTTCCTCTTTAAAATCCTTCCTATAATGCCTTTTTGGTTCTATTTCATCCTTTCTGGTTTTTTTCTTCTTTATATTTTCTTTACTACTTCCATTATTTTTCTCCAGAGCTTTCCTCCAGATTGTCCCTTGCATTCTCTTTTATCTACATATTCTCCCTTTGTAATTTCACTGATTTTTACCACTGCAACTATTACCACCAAGAACTTAACTCATGAAACCCCAGAACATATAAAACTTAATAGACAAAGAAAAAAACACAACCTTAATGGACACTGAAAGAAGCAATCAGAGAAGAGAACCAAGTAAAAGATGAGTTCCAGAGGTCAAGGGTGGAGTGTTTTAAGAAGTGGTATGTGGTTTAATACTGTTAAAATTCTGCAGAAAGACTTAGTTTAAGATTGGGTTTGGAGATCTGTGGTGGATTGAATTATTTACCCCAGTTTGGACATGTTCTTGATCTTGATTCACATTCTGGAGGGTGTAGACCCAATGTAAATAAGATTTCTTGAGGACATTACTTAAGTTAAGGTGTGGCACAACTGAATCAGGTTGGGCTTTAACCCAGATTACTGGAGTTATATAAACAGAATGAAACTCAGACATAGAAACAAAGTCATGCAGAGAAGCAGGAAGTCACTGGAACTTGGAGAAAAAAGGAGAAAATTGTCATATGCCTTGCCAAGTGACAGAAAAGCCAAGGGCCAAGGATCGCCGATAGTAAGCTTCAGAATGCCAGTCTTCAAGAAGAAAATATTGTCTTAATGATGCTTCAATTTTGTACTTCTGCTAGCCTTAAAATTGTGAACCAGTAAATTCTCTGCTATGTTTCTATGGCATTACTCTTTAATGAGAAATGACAGCAGCTCTACATCTGTAGACAATAAGGTCGAATTCATTAAACTGATTTAAAATGGCATTTTAGAATAAAACTTTCAGTTTAACAGTCTGAAGAATTCCTGAAACATTGCAAGAAGAAGTAGTTTTAACAGACATTGTTGTGTAAGAGATGACAGGCTAAGAGGTCAAGACATATGTTGGAGAAACTATGTTGTTTGAGGTGAGGATTATGTATGTCTTGTTCACTAAGGAATCTCCCCCACTTAACACTACACAGCCTACCTTAGGTAATAGTTGTCTAATGATTGGATGAAGAAATGCATAAATAATTTCAATTTATGGGAAAAATTAAATAGGGATTGCTTTAGGGTTTCAGAAATTTCCTTCTTAAATGTTAGAAGTCTTTCCTGGTCATTCTAAATCTTAGTTATGCATCAGGCACTTTTTAGTATTTAGACTCATCCCTGAAGAGTATGGTTCAGCAAGTCTTAGGGGTACCTAGATGCTGGCATTTTTGAAATGTTAATGTGATTTATATGCATGGACTAAACTGAGAATCCTTGTCCTCTGCCATGACTTAGTTTTTAAAATTTCATACTTAATCTAAAATGCATTTATACAAAGGAAATGAGGTATCATATAAATATATTGAAACAATTAAAGGAAAATCTTCACAGATATTTAAATAAATTTAAGACTGTTTCATTCATTCATTTATCATTTAGAGAAGTGCTGCTTGGCCAAGTTACCAACTCTTGGAAACTTAATTTGTATAATGTGGAGTCATTTACTGGTAAAGAGATGAAAATTAAGGTTTAACTGTAGAATTAGAAATTGGGATGCTATTTGTGTGTTTAGATAGTATTATATAGAGGGATGCCAATAATACCTGAATTCTACCTCGGTGCAGCCAAGGAAACAAAGAAATCGAAGAAGGCTATTTAAGTTTAAATATCTGCACAGCAAAACTGTTCATAATGTATACTAATTCATCTTTAGTTATTACAAAAGCCCAAATCTAAGTTGTAGATGTAAGCACAATGATACCACAGAAAGACTGTCCAACTCTCACACTGGTGGATTTGAAGGGATATAGATTCATATATGCCAGACAAGCAGAGAGCATTTTCCCAATGGTATCTAGGTCTTCCTGTCTCTCACCAGAGCTTGCATCCCCAAGCCAACTGCTTCATGAGAGGGAAAGAAAGAGAGAGAGAAGGGGAAGAGATAGAACACTAGTGAATGAGTTCACTCATACTCTAGAGAGCAGAATTGGAATGTAACCACTCTACATAGAAAAGAGAGAATTGAGCTGGCATCCATGTTCATGTTAGTACCTTCAAAAGATCTACCTCTGACACTGTGGCACAGAGTCCTCGATATGGAGCAATAATACTCCTACAGAGGAAGGATTTTCTTCATCTAGGTCTGGTAAGACTGGGAGGAAAGAAAGAAAAGAGAAGAGACTTGAGATCTTGCTAGAGGCAATTTATATAACAGAGATGCTTGTTAGAATCATAAGTTGGTTTATTTAAAGATCAGATAAATATAGATAGAGAAAACTTATAATGTAAATGCATTTGGAATAAATGCATTATTCTGCTGAACATTACGGAATGAACAATTTACAGAAAAATGGAAGAATGATTGTGTCATTTCCTTCTCAACTAGATTTTAAGAAAAAATTATACTGTGACTACAGTGATTTCTACTGACACTAAGTTTTTATTTGTTTGTTTTGCTTACTTTTACCCTGCCTCATTATGGAAAGGATTTAATGTAGCCTTATAAAGTAAAATTGTATTGCATACATTAAGGATTGGAGTAAAAGAAAAAAAAATGTAGCTAGAAATTAAATTAAAAATTCATGCTGTAGTCTATTGATTTGGGAGGCATGAGTCATAGGTTTGGATTAAGCTTTCTAGATGTCAAAGAAAAATGCAACCTCTACTTATATGATACACATTTTTAATAAGTTAATAGCAGGCCAGTGGTCCATAGAAGTAGAATTATTCTTGGCAATAAGACCAGTCAAGAATTACTCCTTAGTGTTTTCATAAAGAATGAACCATATCCTGAATATTTTCAGAATTAACCAGCCTAGAGTTGCAAATGGATGCTTTATTTTCCATTTTATTATATCTTTAAATAAAAATCAATATCATTACACCATTGCACACTTTTTAAAACAGTATGACAAGGCCCAGAAAATCAAATCTTGCTGATATGAATGAATCATGTGGTAGACTTTTGAATAATTATAGGAATGAATGGACTGTGTATCTTTCAATCAATCTAAGCTATATTTTAATAGATATTTGTTAATTGTACCTGATTGAATTTAGAGTAAACCGATTTAATTTATCTATATCTGCTTTAGGTTCCTAAGCTGCTAAAAAATACCATGAAATAGGCTGGCTTAAATCATGGAAATTTATTACCTTTACCATTTTGAGGCCAGGAAGATGTCCACATCAATGTCCAAAGTGATGGTTATTTCCCCAAAACCAGCTGCTGGCAATCCTTGGCTCCTCTGCCACATGACAAGGCATATGGCAGCATTTGCTAGACTCTTTTTTCTCTTCCAGGTTTTTTTTTATTGCAACTTCTTGCTTCTGTGGCTTTCTCTCTCCCTGTCTGAACTTCATTCTCTTATAAAGACCTATCCTTGCTTCAGTAAGGTGGGGCACACCTTACTGAAGTAGCCTCATTGAAAGGGTCCTACTTTCAATGAGTTTACACCCACAGGAATAGATTAGATTGAAGAACATGTTTTTCTGGGGTACATACAGCTTCAAACCACCACAATACCACTGTTTTTGAGGACTCTTAAGAATTCAATTGTGTTATAAAGAACATTTAAGGGTTTGGAATTTTCTTTTGATGAGCATGTGTTCCATTTTGCATCTATCATCACTTATCATGTATTAACTTATCATTATTCTCAATTTGTGTGCAAGGAAATCTGAATCGAACAAGAATTACAATTTAATGTAGAGTGGGAATAATGTAGTTCTACAGAACTGAAATCCTCTATAAAATATTTTAAAAAATAAGTTTATCAGGGGGGAGAGGACAAAGTTTAAATTCAAGTTCTGCCCTTATTAACTGGAGAACCTTGACCATGTTACTTAAATTCACCAATCTTAACTTTACTCATCCTTAAAATAGGAGAATTGAAGACAATAATATATGGGAAATTAACCAACACTGTGACTAGAAATAGCAGGTTCCCAAAAAGAGTCAGTTTCCTCCTTTCCCTAAAACGGAGGATAAGCCATTATGGTAGACATTTGATTTGAATCCCAAGGAAAAAGAGACTAAAACATATGCTATTTTCTCTTTCGTTGGATAAAGTGGTAGAGTCTTTCTTTCTTTCTTTCTTTTTAGCTCTCTCAGTCCAATAAAGTATGTTTGTCATTTGCCAACTATTTGTTAATCCTTTGAGGCTAGGAAAAAAAGATGAATAAACTAAGTTCTTTCCCTCAAGGATATCACAACTTATTAATGGAGATAGGTAAGTAAAGAGGTGATTAATATTCAGTGTGAGACCCAAAATATTAGAGGTATTGTTTCATAGGAAGAAGATATCTGAATATTTATTGTCTAAATATTTAGTAACAGGGCACAAGCTTATTTACAGTATAGCTAAGAGTGACTAAATGGCTGGTGGCTAAGAAACTTCAAAGGAAGCTATCTTAGTTTGCCAGGGTTGCTATAACAAATACCACAGACTGACTGACTTATACAACAGAAATTTATTGTCTCACAGTTTTGAAGGCTACACGTACAAATCAGTGTGTCAGCAAGATCATGTTTTCTCTGGAGTCTGTAGCTTTTCTGGTGGTGGCTTGCTGGCTCTTCATATCAATCTCTGCCTCCATCACAGGGCCATCCATCTTCTTCTGTATCCTATTGTTCATGCCAAATTTCCTTTGCTTATCAAGATTCCAGTTGTCTTAGTTTGCCAAGGCAGCTTATGACAAATACCACACAAGGGGTTGGCTGAAACAATGAGAATTTATTGTCTCAAAGTTTTGGGGAATAGAAGTCCAAAATCAATATCTCAACAGACCATGCTTTCTTCCAGAGTCTGCAGCATTCTGGTGCTGGCATGCTGCAAATCTTGGGGTTCCTTGGCTTGCCTGTTTTCCTCTATTACATGTCTTCTTCTTTTGGCTTTTACTTCTCCTGCTCAGTGAATATGTCTCTGTCTAGAGTTCTTCTCCTTATTAGGACTTTAGCCTGGGGTTAGAATTGAACATGTCTTTGTGGGGGACATGATTCAATACATAACAGAAGCATTTACCGTCAAGACCTTATTCCACTCCAGATTTGGCCTTCATAATTGTATGCTCAGAAATTCAGATACTCACATGTGGTAAGGCTTATGATTTTGTCTAGCACTAGCTTATTTCACAGTAGAGGATTATTAAAAGCGGAATGCTAGATCATAAACTTATAACTGAAACAAAACATTTCAGGAGGCAATCACAATAGTGTGATAGCACATTTTCTATCTTAAGATGGTCATCATGGAAAGTCATATTATCAGATTGCCTGACTAGTATTGAATGATGGTAGAGAGGAGGCCTGACAGGGCATCCTCTCCCCCGGACTGTTCATGGATGTCCAGTGTTTCCTCTGAGCTTGCTGCTTTGCTTTGCTTCCATTGTAGACCAGCTCCAATCTGATTGATGCATTCTTTTCTCAAATATATTAATATCTCTAATCAGATAATTAAGTTAACCTAATATTTCTACATTCTTTATTTTTATGACAAAACTTGCCTGCTTTCTTTGAAGACTACTATGTAATGTCCTTTATCTTTACTATGTTTTGTTTTCTTTACAGGTACATGTCAACCTTATATTCTCACCCTGATTTTCCAGAGAAAGGGCCAGAGGAAATTAATGAAGAGCTAATGAAAAATGTTAGCCACAACCCTCTTTTACTTCTTACACCACAGAGGATCAAAAGATATGTTGAGTCTTTATGGAGGAAGAAAAGCTCTGGGCAACCTGTCACCTTTACAGATATCTTTGGGATGTTAATAGGAGAAACACTAATTCATAATGTAAGTTATGGTCAAATCTACAAATCTTTTAATAGCAGTAGACAATGTGTATCATAAGGTTTTAAGGAAAAGAAAAGATGATGCATTTTATTAAATCACTTAATATGACTTACTCTTTCAATAATGTGTACTCAGCATATACTTTGTGCCAGACAGTATAACTACTTTCTACATTTCAAACTCATGCTTATTAATTCGTTCAAACTATGCATTCTGATGTGTGGGGCAGTACTTTTGTTTTCTCTGTCTTTGGGAAAAAATATGCACATCTTTAACCCATTAGGAAAATGAGAATCTTTTTAGATGAGAAGGTGAATACAAGTAATATTTTTAAAGTAGGGAAAAAATGGAGGTTGCCTAGAAAGAGTCAGATAAGGAAGTTGACTGCATGGAACAAGCTCAACACATGACTTTAATGTGACATTTCAGCTGAAGGTATAGCTGGGGAGATGGAGAAGAGCCTGGGAGTTCTGGAGCTAAATTCTTTCCAAGCTCCACAGTTGCCAAATTGTTATACAGTCCAAACATAGTCCCTAGAGTTATGACTGTTTTTAGAATGCAGATAATTATTTCCATAGATTTTACTTTTGTTGTTTATTTATGACTTGGAGATTTCTAGAAGCAAATAAGACTTATTTTAATATAAAAATATTGTCTTAGCAAACTCTCAAATTGATGTACTATTTTAAATAGCTTTCTACCTGTATCTGTTTGTATTTTTAAACCATTTATTTCTTTCTTCTGTGGACAGAGAATGAACACTACCTTGAGTAGTTTGAAGGATAAAATCAATTCTGCACAATGCCCTTTACCTCTTTTCACCTGTCTCCATGTCAAACCTGATGTTTCAGAACTAATGTTTGCAGGTAAGTAATTCCCTCCTTTCAGAACATCACCTGGAACCTTTGACCTGCAGTTTCCAGTAATTTTCTTTTGAGAAACATCATAAGCAAGTTCAGTTGCTTATTTTTAATATATTTTCTATAACATAACACTATTTGAAAACATAAGAAAATATTAAGCTGGATACTTTTTCTGGTTGTAGAGAATATTCCATGAAACTAGTAACTCATGTATCTTTACTTTTGTTAATGAAATTTTAAAATTAGCTGTAAAATGAAAAATAATGAATATAGTCAATAATTTAATTTTAAGTAGTAGTTTTTCAACGACCTTTAATAAAATATTATGCTTAGTGTTTTTAAGCAAAGTATATTCTTTTGCTTGCTGGTTATATTTTCATTAGATTGGGTAATATGATAAATGTTTATCATTCAAAGCACCATTCTAAGTACTAGTCTATACTTGTAGCTGGGAAACAAACTGCCTTCACTTTCCTGCTCATTAAATTTCAGAGGTAAATACTTACTTCTTCTGCCATTTGTCATCTCACTGGGTGCCCTAACAGTATGTGACATCATACTTCTGCGGGCTCATTGAGGCTGGTGGGGTTTATTGTATTTTTAGGGAAAAAGTACCTCAGAGACATCAGTCACACCCTGAGCCAAAAAAAAATCATTGTGAATGGGTGTATTTAACAGACATATACAGAAACTTTTCAAAATTTACAAAGTCTCATGCAATCTCAGGGAAGAATTTTGGACAGTGTAAGAAGAGGGATGAACATGAGGTTCATTCTTTCAATAGTGTTTATTAATAATATTGACTAATTTATTTAACATGCTTATGGTTCACAAAGCATTATCACATATACTATCTTATTCCATTTTTACAGCAACCGGGAAGAGGCGGTATTTTTAAACAAAACGTCAAAGATTAAATGATTCGCCATTGCCCCATGGAAAGTACACAGCAGACCTCCAAATTGGTCTAAAAAAATCCTTTGTTCTTTTTTTATTATGATATTGGCTTCTCTGATTACTGACTGTGGAGAGCATAGTATGCCAAACCCAAAGTGTGAAGTTCTCTACTGATCCCACCCGCTCCCCTTATCCCTGTTCATTTTGAGAAATTTATAATAATTATAAAAGAAGGTAAAGCACAAGTGAGTTAGTATGCACTGTGACCTTGCCCAAGTAATGTAACCTGTTTAAACCTCAGTCTTCTCATCTGTTTAATGAGATTAAGACTCTCCTCATGGTATTTTACTAAATAAATGAGATAAAATATGCAAAGTTTTTAAAACATTGGCAGGCCCAAATTAAGTTTCCAGTAAATCTTAACAATTTAAAGTGTTTTATGTAGGATTTGTATATGAAAGGCAAATTTAATCATTGGTCTGGGGTGGTGGCATTTTCAGTAGCAGTTTGAAATTGGCTTGGCTATAAAGGAGTTTAGAGTGAAGAGTTGAAACTTTATCATATAAGAAAAGTATGGGTCATGATGAAATTTTTTTCTCTTTCCCATAGCTATTCTCTTTTGCAGTCATGAAATTTCCTTTTGAAATTGGCTGATAAATGCTGCTTGCATGCAAATTAAATATGTGCATGGCCAAATAAATCATCTTTCACCTTGGAAACATTATGATATGGTCAAAAGAGCCCTAGATTCTGATCTGGAGGCTTGTCTTCTTAGCTGAAATAGCTTGGGAGAGTCATTTAATCTCTTTGATCCTTAATGTCCTCATTATTAAAGTAAAATTTAATAAAAACCATCAGGTTCATCTTGCAGAGTGACATGAAATAGGAATAAGACAAGAGTGAATAGTGAATACTGTAGAGGGTTGTAAAAATACTATAGTTGTAGTTTTATTGTTATGATTGTTATGGCACTTATCATGGTGGTCACTTTTTATCCTGAACTTTTAGTTGATAGTCATTCTCAAGAGAAAATCAGACTAAAATAATTAAAGAATAAATAATGTTTCAGAGAGAGAAAGTTTTAGAGTGATGAAAGACTGTTTTATGTTTTTGGTGTCTTTGGGTCATCTTCCTAACTATGAGACTGTACTGAAATGAAAGATGCACTATTAACCTTCTATTGTTAAGCTTCTGTGATAAAGAGGTTCCAGCTGTGTCTTCTAACTTAATGGGACAAAGCCATCAAACATTAGTTATGTGACTGTTGTACTCAGATAAGACATTCAGAGATGCATGTCATGAGTATTCAAGTAGCTTAACTTGAGTTTTTAAATAATGAAAAAGATTAGAGACATGTCTATATACTATTTCTATGAAATTTGCCTAGGTAAAAAATGGCTATACAGGAAACAAAGTTGTAACATGCTCTGAATTATATTAGAAAAAGTCAAAGAACCAAATTACTTAGCTTTATCAACAACCTTAAAAATACCAGAGAACAATTTTCTTCCCCTTTGGAATAATTTTAAGCACTTTCCCCTTTGGAAGATTTTAACAAATAAACACCGGTTGTTTAAACCATTAATTATCTTTGACAGCTCCACTTCACTACATTGCTGAGAAGATAAAACTTCCATTAAAAAATTTCTACTAGTGGGAGAGGACGTGGCTTAAGCGATTTCCATAAGCGAGATCCCGGGTTCAGTTCCTGGTGCCTTCTGAAAAACAAAACAAAGCAAACAACCAGCAAAACAAACGAAAAAAAAAAACAACT
>JAQZBX010039159.1:0-23138 GCA_029593785.1 Cabassous unicinctus
CCCCCCCCCCCCGCCCCCATATAGGACCTGGGTGTCTCCAGAGCCCTCGTAACTTTTTTAATGTCTCTATTATTTCTATTATCTGTGTTATTTATATCATTAGACTTTTCTTCTTGTTTTGACTTCTATTTGCCTGATTCTTTATATGCTGATCATTTTTTATTGGGTGGTAGACATGGTATATTCTACATTATTGGCTATTGCATTTTTTATTTCTAAGTACTTTTGGGCTTTGTTCTAAGAAGCAGTTATGTTATATGGAAACAGTTTAGCCTTTGAGTCTTGCTTTTAAGCTTCATTAAGCAGGACCAGACCAATGCTTAGCTGTTTAGTCCAGGTATAACTTTTCCCCATTAATGAGGCAAAGCTCTTCTTAGTACCTTACCCATCACCCAGTGAATTGGGTAAAGTGATTTTTCCCCTCTGTTTCTGGTAGGAGCAAGAGTAGTCTTGGACTTGTGTGAGCGTCAGTGTTTGCTCACTTTGATCCATTTGGCTCATTTTTCTCCAGTTTTATAGTTTCTTCATGCATTTATGCTGATCAGTACTTAGCTGAAGACTCGAGAGTGACCTACTGAAGGTCTCCAAAGGGTCTCTCCCTCCCTCCCCCCCTCCCCCTCCCTCCCTCTCTCTCTCCCTCTCTCTCCCTTTCTGTCTCTCCAGTGCTCTCCTTTCCAATAAGTTGTCCTTGCCTTGCTGCCTCAGCCTCCTCAAAGTCCCAGTTCCAGTTCCTCAACTCAGGAAACCCCCAGACTATACATGGGTACCCCTTCTCTTTGTTGCAGCCTGAAATCTCTCTCCATGTAGTAAGCTTAGGGATCACCTCATTTGTTTCCCATCTCGCAGAGATCACTGTCTTGTTTCTTGATGTCCAAAGTCTTGAAAAACTGTAGTTTCATATATATGCATATATGTGCAGGTGTATGTATATGTATATATGTATATAGGTGTAAGTATATGTGTGTGTGTGTGTGTGTGTGTGTGAGAGAGAGAGAGAGAGAGAGAGAGATATGTTGGATCTCTGTTTCTCTGTCTTGCCAGAAGCAGTGACCCTGATTGATATCATTTTATTCTACAAGGTCAAAGAAGACAATTCTAAGAAACTTTTTGCCAAAGCAATTTTATGTCTGAGCCTCTGAGAGAGATAGACACAAGAAAAGAAAGATTCTGAGTGAAAAGTATGCTTCCTAAAATATGATTTACGACTATTTAGAAGAGAAGTAGGAGAAATAATTAAGCATCAAAATTAAGGAAGCCTCTGTCATTAAGGACACCATTCAAAAAGCTAATATCCAGATGATAAAGTGAGAAAAGATATTTATAATGTGTAAAACTTATAAGACACTTTATAACTAAAGCTTCTCTTTCAACATGGTAGCCATTAGACACATGGGGCTGTTGAGCACTTGAAATGTGGATATTCTGAATTGCAATAGACTGTAAGTGTAAAATCACCAGCTTTCAGGGGCTTATCACAAAGAAAACTGGTTGCTTATAGGTCAAAATGATAATATTTTGGATATAATGGTTTAAATGAAATAGATTAAACAAAATAGATTAAAAATAATTTCACTGGTTTCTTTTTACTTTGTTAATGTGTCTAGTAAAAAAAATAAATTGCTGTGTGTGACTCACATTATATTTCTTTTGAACAATGTTGATCTAGAATATACAAGGAACTCTTGAAAATCATCAAGGAAAAGCAGTCACATCAACAACAACAACAAAAAAAAACAGCCAAGTGATACAAGCAGGCAATTTATAAAAGGGGAAATGCACAATAATCTAAAATGAATATATGAAATTTTACTCAAAATAAGAATGAAGAATACAAATTAAAATAGCAATGAAAAATAAAGATTGGCAAAAATTAGAATGTTGAATAATGCCAAGAGGTGTTGAGGATTTGGGATACAGGAACTCTCTGCACTGCTGGTGGCAGTATGGATGGGTGCAGCTATTCTTGAGAGCAATCTGGTGAGATCTAGTTAAGTTAAACTTATACGTACACTGCGACCCAGAAATTTTACTCCTAGTCTATACTCAAAATAAATTCTTACACAACTTCAAAAGAGCATATTAGAAGGATGCTCACTGCAGCATTATTTATGGTGGCCAAGAGTTGGAGGCATCCTGGGTGTACATCACTGGGAACGTGGACACATATTATGTGGTGGGTGCTCACCAAAAAGTTCTTGGCAGTAGTTGAGAGCAGAAAAATTATATTTATATGTAAAATATAGATGGGCCTTCAAAACCTAGTGGATGATGAAGAATGCATGAAACAAAATTTTATATACATATATGTATTATATATATGTGCATATATACATATATAATACATGTATATAAAACTATTAATACCATAGGGACATATCCTAACATAAACTTACACATTCAATGCATTAGAATTGGGTTTTACCTACAGAGTTGGGGTGGAGTGAGGAATGGAAATTGAATTATTTATGGATAAGGGAAATAAACAAACATATGCGTATAAATTTTTACATAGAACAGAGATGCCTTGCCTTAGCCAGTGATGATAATGATACCTGAACTGGGGAGTATAATAAACTCAACCCTCTGCTCCACAGGTTGAAAAAAAATTAAATGGAGCAAATTGTTGTATCTATTCCAGGACAAGAGTAGATACTACATTTTAAGTTTCTAATTTATCTGAGTTTCCTGTCATCCAAGGCAAGAAGGGAAACACATTGAGTTCCAAATCTGTGCTGTAGTAAAATAAACAGAACAATTTATCAGGTGAGACAAACTGTCCCAACTCTAAATGCCCAGAAGAATGTCTGCCTCATAATAGCACTAATGATTTTTAAACTATTTTCCAAGGAGACATTTAACAAGGGATTGTTGCAGAAAAAGGTGAGATGGCAGGAAAGAAGAGCTAGAGGAAGTAAATTCAAGGAGAGAGGGAAGACAAGACTCTAGGGCCTCCAGCTTTCTTTTCAACCATATTCATCTGTTAGCATTAAGCTTCCACATAAGCTTTTATTTCAAGAAAGGATTCTGTGATTAAAAAGAAAAAGAAATGGAAACCATTCTCCTAGACCTTTATATGAGATATGGTAATAGTATAAAGAACAGTATCTTCACAGCAGTTATACAAGAGTTGCAGAGTGTCAACATTATATGAAAACTGAAGGCATAATATCAGATCACAGTTCTCTGAAAAGACATTTCTATGGGAAGCTAAAGTAATGTAGTACAGTATGTGTCATCCTAGTAATAGAACTCGGTAGAGGGAGTGAGATTAGGGAATCCAGAAAAATGGACCTTTAATGTCCTTTAGAAAAACCTTCCTAGGTCTTCTCAGGAGGACCTGTTTCCAGGAGATTTAAATAACAGGTAAGTGCCCCAAGTTATAGACATGTTCAATTGCTGACTGAAAGTGAGCCATGTAGTTGAAGAAAAATTGAAATGTTATTAAACACAAAGAGCCAGTTTTGTATTCTTACCCAAATGGAGAGACCCAAATTCCCCCAACACAGCCCCACACATGCATGTGCACACACACCTGCACAGAAGTAGGCTGCAGAAGCACCTACAAGCAGGATCAAATTTTACAGAAAGCAGCTTTGTATCTGCACAAGTACTTGAATAGTGGCTCAACTTAAGTCCTATACAACACTTCCCAGAATAGGGAAAATGTGGTCTTTGCCTAGTCATAACCAATCAGCCACTTGACCACAGAACACCCTAAATATTGTAATTCTTCTCTTTGACCAGCAGAGGGCAGGATACCAGACACTAGGGTGGTGTCCCATCCTGGACAGGTTTCAGGGGTAAACAAATTTGGCTTGCTGGCTGGCAAGCATAAACTCAGGAGAGACTGAAAAGTTAGCTCATGGACCTCCAGCTTCTTGGAATAGTAAAGTAGCTCAGATTGAACTAACTTCACTGTGAATAACAATTATAAACTCTGGACAAAAATATTTTACAAACTGTTTGAAGGACTTGAGAGTGACCAAAAGCAAGCAGAAACTAGAGGGGATATGACTAAAAGAAGGGAATCAAACTGGATGAGATCCACATTTAACTGGCTTTTCCCTGAAAGGTACTCTCCAATCCAAGTGGCATATGGAAAATAAAGTTCAAGCAGAAAGCAACAGCCTCATTAGGCTGGGATGTCATAGGTTGGAGTACAGGGTTGCAAAGCATCTGGAATTTCAGAGGGGAAATCTCATAAAAGAGTGAACACATAAGGGGGAGCCAGAAAATATGCATGCAAACTGCTTTCAAAACCTTGGCTGTCTCCTGAACTGAACATGCATTGAGTGAGCACTAAGAAATTAGGCAGAAAGCAATAACTGAAAGGCTGAGATGATATTGCAGCAGCTGCCTGGAACTGGGAAGACAGAGTTTGTTCAAGTTGCACTAAGTTTACATGTGCTTGGTAAACAAACCAAACTTTCTATTGAAACCCCAGAAGGGCCATATCTTAGGACTAAATATTATATCTTAATTCCAAATTTATGGCAAAAAATATAATCAAGTTTCCACAGGTTGAGGTGATCTGCCAGTGATTTAACTGCCTAATAGAACAAACCTCAACACTCTTCAGAGTAAGAAAACAGATTTTTAAATCTCTAAAACACGTTGTCCACAATGTCCAGTATGTAATCAAATATTACTGGACATGAACATAAATCAAGAAATAAGATAGTCCATTGAAACAGGCCCACAGACAACCCAGATATTGGAATTAGCAAAAAGGGTTTTTATATAACTGAGAAATGGTTGGCTCTAAGATGATATGAGTAGGGCAATTGCCTTGGGTTCAAAATTTAAGGAGATGCAAAAAAATCAATCAAAATAATATTATAATGCAGCATTTTAAAACTCAAAATTAATGTGAGAGAAATCCATGATGTACAAAATATCAAAATTTCAAATAAACACAGGATCCATAATGCCATACCAAGCCATACTGAAGCCAGAGGGAAAAAAGGAAAAATCAATAATATTGATCATATCTTTATTTAAAATCTTGAAGAGGAAAAAATGAAGCAATAGCAAGCAAAATTTTTCCAAATCTGAATTAAACATCAACATATATATCTAAGAAGCTCAGCAAAATCCACACAGGATAACTACAAAGAAAGCATACTGAGGAATATCATAATCAAACAGCTGAAAAAACAAAGATAATGAAAAAAAAAATCTTAAAAGCTGCCAAAGGAAAAGACATATTACATACAGAAACACAGCAGTAGAAATTATGGCTGACTTTTCATCATAAACAATGGAGAACAGAAAACAATGGAAAGACAGCTTTAAAGTAAAATAAAATTTTTTAAAAACCTTCAACATAGAATTCTTTATCCAGTGAAAATAACCTTCAAAACTTAGCATTAAATAAAGACATTTCCAGATCATTGAAAGCAGAGAAAATTCATTACCAACAGACCCACACCATCAGAAATGCTAAAGGAAGTTAATCAGGCTGAAAGGAAATACCAGATGAAAATGTGGCTGTACAGTAAGGAATGAAGAGCACTGATATAGTTTATATGGGTAAATATTTTATCAGTTTTTCTTAAATTCTTTAAAGGAAAATTGAAGTAAAAAATAATAATAATGTAGTGTGCCATTTATAACATAGGTGGAATTAAACATATGACAAAATAACAACAAAGGACAGTAAGGGTTAATGGAATTATGCTTTTTATAAGATCCTTACATTAAGCAAAAATTGGTATAACATCAATTCCAGGTAGAATGCAATTAAGTTAAGGATGGACATTGTAATCTCCAAACTAAACACTTTTAAAAATACAAAGAGGTATATCAGAGAAGATAGAATAAATATTAAAATATATTTTACTAACCCAAAGAGAGGCAGGAAAGAAAACACAGAGGAAAAAGAAAACAGAGAACAAATTTTAAAAATAGCAAAAGCTGACTCTTAGTGACTACCTAGCACAGTGTTTGAGTCTGGTCTTTGCCTAGTATTATAGGGTATCTAAGAGTTACCTCCTAAGAGCCTCTTTTTTGCTCAAATGTGGCCTTTCTCTAAGACAAACTCAACATATAAATGCATTACCTTCCCCCCAGCATGTGACATGACTCCCGGGGATAAGCCTCCCTGGCACCAAGGGATTACTATCAAGCACCAACTAGCAATGTAACTGGAAAAAGACCTTGATCAAAAGGGGGAAAGGGTAAAGACAAATGAGTTTATATGGCTAAGAGACTTCAAAGTGAGTCAGGGGTCATTCCACAGGTTACACTTATGCATGTCTCAGCAGGATCTCATTGACGGCCAAAGTAAATATTGCCTCAAATAGTGGGGCTCCTGAGGGCTCTGGAGACATCCAGACACTATAGGCAGGGCAGACAGCTCATGGGTTTGGTGCCCTGTCCATAGGCCCAACTTTGGAATTTTTGCTCCCCAGAGTGACAGAGTTGGACTCATTTGTGGTTTTCCTTCACATGGCTCTTCTGCCCCTTCTATTTGAACCTATAGTTAGTACTAGAGTTGATAGATGTATGTCCAAGAGACTTAAATCTTTGGGCTGTCTATGTACCATTTGGGCCCTGAATCTCAACAGACTTGCAACACCTACTCTCCAGTTCATTGGACTCACCCAGGACAACTAACAAGGAAATGATGATTGACAATGACCATCCCAAGGAACAGAGAGAATCTACAACTGCAAGCAAGATAGTCCTATCCATCTGCCCCATGGGATCTAAGCCCCCTCTCAATTAGAGTTGGCATCCTCAGGATTGGGGAATGAATAATGGACTAGAGTAGACTGTTATTTTACTACAAACTTACTGTAATTCTAGCAATGGAAGAACTTTTATCATTGATATGGAAGCAGTGGCCACTGGAGGTTCTGAGGGGAGGGGAGGGAGAGGGAAAAATAGGTGAAATTTGGGAGCATTTTTGGGACTTGGGAATTGTGCTGAATGACATTGCAATGACAGATACAGGCCATTATATATCTTGTAATAACTTACAAAAATGTACGGGAGAGAGTGTAAACTACGATGTAAACTATAATCCATGCTTAGTGGCAATGCTCCAAAATGTGTTCATCAATTGTAACAAATGTACCACACTAATGAAAGATGCTGTTAATATGGGAAAATGTGGGAGGTCTAAGGAGTGGGGCATATGGGAATCCCCTATACTTTTTATGTAACATTTATGTAATCTAAGTATCTTTTCAAAAAAATTTTAAAAGTATATTAAAAAAAAAAAAGAAGAATCTGGGCTTTGGTCTGAGACAAAACAGAGTTTGAAGCCTGGTTCTACCACTTGCCATCTGGGTAGCCCTTGGTAAAATGTCTGAACCTCCCCAAAAAGTTTCCTTAACTGTAAATAATATTACCTGTCTGCCAAATAATTGTATAAAATTAAATTAAATAATGTATATAAAGCATTTATCATGGTGCTTGGCCTGTAATTAGCCATCAATAAATATGTGATGGAGTCAACACATAGAAATTCAGAAAAAAGATGAAATCATGTGAAAGATGAGGGGTGAAAACTCTTTCTTCAAGACCCTGCCCATGTGTAGATAGCTCTGTGAAACTTGCACTAACTCCACCATGAAAAAAGAATGGATCCATAGTCAGGGCTTCCAAAACCATTTTATATATAACTCTATGCTAGCTCTTATCAAGTTGAATTATACTTATTTTCTATAATCAAACTTTTTTTGAGATAATTGTAGATTCGCATAGTATAATATGCAACCCTTTACATAAGAATAATTTCCATCAATGGTGACATCTTCCAAAACTATAGCGCAATATCACAATCAGAATATGGATATTGATACAGTCAAGATACAGAACATTTCCATCGTCACAAGGTTCCTTCATGTTGCCCTTTTATAGACACCAATTCCCACCCACTACCACTACCACCCACCTTAACCCCTGGAAACTATTAATCTGTTCTCCATTTCTATAATTTTGTCATTTCAAGAATGTTTTCAAATGAAGTCATGCAGTGCTTAATCCTCTGGGATTGCTTTTTCATGCAGTATAATTCTTGGAGATTTTTCCATGGTGCTGCATGTAGTAATCAAAACCTTGATCCTTTTTATTGCTGAATATTAGTATTTGCTATGGATATACCACAGTTTGTTTAACCAGTTACCTGTTGAAGGACCTCTGGATTGTTTCAAGTTTGGGGCTATTATGAAAAAAGGTGCTATAAACAAACATGTGCAGGTTTTTGTGTCGACGTAAGTTTTCATTTCTCTGGGATAAATGCCCAATAGTACAAATGCTGGATTGTATGGTGGTTTCATGTTTAGTTCTTTTAAGAAACTGTCAAGCTGTTTTCCAGAGTGTCTGTGCCATTTTATATTCCCACCAGCGATGTATGAGTGATCCAGTTTCTCTGCATCCTCACCAGCATTTAGAGTTGTCACTAATTTTTACTTAGCCATTCTGATAGGTATATAGTAATAACTCATTGTGGTTTAAATTTGAATTTCCTCAAAGGCTAATGAAGTTGGGCATCTTTTTATGTTCTTCTTTACCATCTCTATATCCTCTTGGACAAATGTCTGTTCATGTTTTTTGACCATTTTCTTATTGGATTATGTATTTTATTTGCTGTTGAGTTTTGAGATTTGTTTATATATTCTAGACACTAGTCTTTTGTGGGATATATAGTTTGCAAACATTTTCTCCCAGTCTATTATTTGTCTTTTTTCATCCTTTTTGCACAGTCTTTCACAGAAGAGAAATGTTTAATTTTATATGAATTTCAATTTATCAATATTTCCTTCAGTGGATTGTGCTTTCAATATCAAGTCTAAGGGGGACAGATGTGGCTCAAATGGCTGGCATCCGTCTCCCATATGGAGGGACCTGGGTTCGATCCCCGGGACCTCCCGGTAAAAGAAAATATATATATATATATCAAGTCTAAGAACTCATTATCTATCTCTAGTTCCTAAAGATTTTCTCTTACGATTTTTTTCTAAAAAATCTACAGTTATACATTTTACATTTAAATCCATAATCCATTTTGATTTATTTTTTGCATAAGGAGTAAAGTTTAGATCTAGGTTGTGGGTTGTTGTTGTTTTTTTCCTGGTTTGTTGCTTTGTTTTTTGGTTTTGTATTTGTTTTTGTTCTTTGCCTTTGGACATTAAATTGCTACAATACTATTTGTTGAAAGGGCCTTCCTTTCTCCACTGAACTGCCTTTGTGCGTTTGTCAAAAATCAGTTAGGAATATTTATCTGGGCTTATTTCTGGGTTTTCTGTTCTATTCTAAATCTGAGTTTATACCCTCACTAATATCACACAATCTTGATTTCTCTAGTTTATAATAAATCTTTAAATCAGGTAGACTGATTCTTAACATTTTATTCTCTTTCTTTCTCAAAATCGTATTAGCTATTCTAGATCCTTTGTCTTTCCATATAAATTTTAGAATAACCTTGTCAATATCAATGGGAAAGAAAAAACCTTACTGGTATTTTAAGAGAAATTTCATTAAACCCAGAGATCAATTTTGGGAGAAGTGAAGTCTTTACTATGTTGAATCTTCTGATACAGGAACATGGTATGTGTCTCCACTACTTTAGATCTTTGATTTCTTTCCAGCCTTTGGGGGTTTTCAGTATACAGGTTCTGTACATTTGTTGTTAAATTTATACCTAAGTATTTTTGGTGATTGTAAATGGTATTACATTTTTAATTTCAGTGTCATTGTGTTCTTTATTATGATATAGAAATACAATTGATTTTTGTATATTTTTCTTGTATTCTGCAACTTTGCTGAACTCACTTATTAGTTATAAGAGGTTTTCTGTAGATTTCTTAGGATTTAATGCATAGACAATTATGTCATCTGAAAATTGGGATAGTTGTATTTCTTCCTTTCTGATCTGTATGCTCTTTTATTTCCTTTTCTTGTTTATTGCACTGATTAGATCTTCTAGTATTATGGTAAATTAGAGTGGTGAGAGAATGATATTATTGTGTTGGTCTCAATCTTAGGGAAAAAGCATAAATCTGTCACCATTTAAATATAATGATAGTTGTGGTGGTTCGAAGCTGTACAGCCCCAGAAAAATTTAAATTCTTAAATTCAATTCATTCCTGTGGGTGTGAACTCATTGTAAGTAGGAACTTTGATGAGGATGCTACAGTTAAGAAGGTGTGGCCAACCTCAATCAGGATGGGTTTTAATCCTATTGCTGGAATTCTTTATATGCAGAATAAAATTCAGACACAGAGAAAAAGCCATGAAAGCAAGAAGTTTAACATCAGTGGAAACCAGAAGAGAAAGGAGAGGCAGAGACCAAGAGATGCCACCATATGCATTGCCATGTGACAAGTTAAAGACAAAGAATCACTAGCAGCCAGCCCCAGAACACCACAATCTTTGGGGAGAAAGCATCACCTTGATGATGTCTTGATTTGGAGTTTCTTTTAAACTCAAAACCATAAGCAAATAAGTTCCCATTGTTTAAGCCAACCCATTTCATGGTATTACCTTCAGCAATCTAGGAAACTAAAACAATAGCTGTAGGTTTTTTGCAGTCCTCTTTATCACATTAAAGAAGTTTCCCTCTATTCCTCTTTTTCTGAGATTTTTATATGAATGTGGTTTGAATTTTCTGTATTGATTTTCATATGTTGCTGTGATTTTTTATTCTTTCTGTTGATGTGAATTAAACTGATTGCTTTTTTAAATATTGAACCAACCTTGCATCCCTGGAATAATGGTGTGAATATATATATATACCTATTTTCACACTGTTTATTTTTTATTTTTGTTTTTTGTTTTGTTTTGTTTTGTTTTTCACACTGTTTAGATGCACCAAGGATATAAATAATGAACAGCTTTAGTGCCATTATCAATCACAAACATTGTGTTAAGTCCCTCAGGAGAGGCTTATAATTAAATTCTCCATCCATGGTTTGGGGTTTCCAGTCCCTATCTGGGGTAATTATGGGCTAGCCCTACACCCTCCATGATATTATTGAAAGAGGTAATACCAAAATGTACTTCCTTTTTAACCAAGATCAGTCCACAGCCTCCCATCCTTCATGGGAACATATGTGATTAAACCAACACTGTACAAAAGAAATTTAAATTTTCTAAAAGTTACATTTAAAAAAGTAAAAAAGGACTAGATGAAATTAATTTTCATAATATATTTCATTTAACACAATACAGCCAAAATACTATCATGTCAACATGTAGCCAATATTTTAAAATATTAATGAATTCCTTTTTGTACACAGTCTTAAAATACAGTGTGTATTTTATACTTATAGTACATTTCCATTTGGAATAGCACGTTTCAAGTGTTCAATAGCTACATGTGGCTACTATATTGGATAGTACAGATCTAAACCAAGAATGAATGAATGAATAAGTAAATGAAAGGCTCCTAGACCATTGACCAATCCCCTTACATCCATCACATATGGTGGCTGGAGATGGGCAGGCCCCTAGGGGCTAAGAGCATCACAACTATTCGCAGTGTAAAAATGCCCCTCCTTTACATTTGTACAGCCATTCCCTACTTCCAGAGTTCTTTCACGTACACCATTCGATCTTCATAACAGCTCTTTGATGTTGGTAGAAGCCTGGAGGAATCACAAGATCTCAGGCCTGGCAGACAGCCCAACCCCAACCCTGCCATCTTTTTAGCTGGTGGCAGACAGAAATGCAATATAACCACCACAATGAGAAATCCTCTGCTGTGGAAACTCCCTTCAATGGTCTCCTCCCTTCTCAGTTCTCCTCAGCTGGAGTTGCATACCTCCCACTGACTGAATTTTAGGTGCTGTCATGTCTTGTTACTTACGTGCACATGGACATATTTGTATTCCAAAGGCCATCAGTCCCCTGGATGTTCTATGGAGGAAATGCCTTCCTGGAGCAGGGAATAATTCTCAGCCCTGTCCTGTCCTACACACTCTGATCTCTTCCCTCCTAGAACCAGACCAGTCCAGCCAGGGCTAATTCCAGCATGGATTGTCAGAGCCCAGGGTAGAGAGAGGCTGGCAGGGTGTTTACCTAAGTATCCAATCAAGGGTCAGAGAATGAGTGGGTGTACACAGGTTCTGAGGCCCAAGAAGTGTGTGCTCTTGACTGAAAGAAGGCCAGGAAGCCAGACTATCACCTTCAAGACAGGAAAGTGGTTCAAGATGCAGCTGGAGAGAAGGTAGGGCCTTGTCAACCATGTAAGCCTGGCAAGTAAAATTAGTGCTAGAACTCAAATTCAGGACATTGTGCTCAAGTCCAATGCCTTTCATATCAACCAGAGTCCACTCAGTCCAGTACAGAATTCTTTCCATGGGCTGTGAACATTTATTAGAGAAGGTCATAAAACAGGCAACTCCAGAGGGCTCTGTCATGTCTACAAAGAAACTGAGAATTACAAAGTTCCAATTCTGGAAGATTTGATTTATCCTATCTCTGACAAGTACAACAAGGAGCATGTTTAAGGGGTGAAAACAAAGTTAAGGGTAGCACCCTAAAATATTGAATTCTACTCCTCAGCTTGTTAGGGCTGGAGATTTAATCTTTAAAATATGTAACTTTTAAAATATGTAACTTTTCCTGATGCTATTTATATTTTCAACTTGCACAACATCTCTAGGGGATAAAGAGTTGCATAAATTTATACTACTCACTGGGTAAAGCAGGATTCCCTTTAGTTCTAAAATTATCGCTTGTCAGGTTTTATGGGGATGAAGGAGAAGGAAGAATTTAGATCTAAAATGTTAGGATTTCAGTATGCACTATATCTTTCATGATTGGATAACCTTTTTTCCTATCCCCTATCAGACTTGATCTTCACAGATTGCTCCCCCATCCCTCTTGATCATTTTAGTTGCCTTCCTTATAGCTTTTACATATTTGTCCTCTCTCTCCCTGAAAGTGGAGTAATTAGAATGTCCTGAAATAATAGGAGAGAAACAAGCAGCATCAACTACCATTAATGAACCTACTATACCCTTGGCCCATCAGATATATCAGTGAATTTAATAGTCACCACCTCTTCCTAAGCTTACAGGGCCTTGAGGCTCTACATCACGCAGCTCCTGCCCTCCTCTCCAGCTCCATCTTGTGCCCCTCTGCTCCTTCTTCGTGATGATCCAGGCACCCTGGCTTCTTTCAGTTTTCAAATGCAACAAGATCCTTTGAGCCTAAGAGCTCTTGCACATGCTCCCCATTTGACATAAAAGGAATTGTGCTGATATAGAGAAAGCACTCAACACATGTATGTTGAGTGATGACTGAAAGATTAACCACACGCCAGGCACTGGGAATTAACGGATGAATAAAACACAATCTCTACCCTCAAGGAACTCTCAATCTAGGGGGATAGATAGAAAAGTAAACAAAAATTACAACTACAAGCAATGATTACAGTTCAATACAATAATGGATGGGCAGCATCTTTGGGGTACACAGAAGAGGATCATGTGACCCATGTTAGTGGCATCTAGAAAGGCTTCCCAGAGGAGGTGATATTTGACATGAGCTTCGAAGGCTGAGTAGGAGTTACCCAGTGGTGGTGGAGGGAGAACTCTTCCAAGCAGAAGAAACTGCAAAAGCAGAGGCACAGTGGAATGACAGAGATTTGTGAGTGACTAGAGTCAAGGATAAGTGGCAGAAGATGAACCTTGGAGTCAGGTAATGAAGGAACTCAGGTGATCAAGTCTTTTGATCACCTCCTTGAAGCCCAGCACCAAGACAAGTGCTAATGGGAAGACAGGGGCTCCCTGCCTTCCAAGCTGTGGAACCTACACAGAGTTGCTGCTGTTAATTCTGTAAACAGGTAGTTTCTTTAATCTCCTTTCTGTAAAGCAAGCATGACTTTTTCACCCAGCTCCTAATACCAGTCAACATTAAATACTCATTTATTGGAGACCTACTCTGTGCCAGATATGAGGCTAAGCAGTGAAAGAAGAATAGCCCAGGGCAGTTTTGATTTTACACACACACTCTCACCCATGTGCATTGGACTTTCATACATTTCTGCCTTTGGGTAGACATGCCCCTCTGCCTGAACTTCCCTTCCCACCTGTCTTTGTGGAGACCTCCTGCTGGCATCCTTCAATGTGCAACTCAGATGGTCACCTCCATTGTGAAGACTCCTAAAGACCCCTCTACGCTACCAGCACTTTGCACAGTCCTCTCCATGGCAATGATCACATCTTGTCATTATTTCTGATATCTTCCTTGCTAAATGGTCCTCAAAAGCAGGGACTCTGTCTCACATCTCTCCCTCCCCCACAACATCAAATACTGTGCCAGGCACATGTTGAAACCCTGATTTTTTTAACGTTAGAAAAATAAATCACAGAAGTTAATGGGGCATATCTGTTTTTGACTTGTGGAAAAGTTGCTGGAATGTACAGCCCAGCTCCCTAAATACTCTCACGCCTGTAGACGCCAGTTGGACACAGATTGTGTCTCTATAAGATGACATGATTCCTGAAGACTGTCATTGTTGGTGACAGATGGATTGCTTTGCTGAACTGCTTTGCACAAATTTCAACTTCCTTCAGCTACATATGACTCCCTGGGCATGGCCACACTGAGTCATAACATGGTGCATACAGCCCACGACTATCTCTAACAATAGCGTCAAGGCTATGGCGCATGCACAGGCACGTAGGACAATTTGAGCACTCTGTCAGATGACCTGGCCCCTGCCTGTGCTGCCACCAGCAGCCACAAGTACCTGCTTTTCTCCTGATTCAGATTGAGGACCAGCAACCACTGTCAAGTTCCTACCTAGCCAGAGCATGGCAGATGCTTAAACCCAAGAAAGAGAGCTTCAGTTCTGGGACAAGATGGCATAGACCCACTGTTCCCTGATTCTTCCCTCAAAACATAACTAAATACTCAGGAAATAATTCAACAGGCAGTCATAAAATAGCTCTGAAAGCTGAGAGGGGGGCGCCAGTAGGGGCCTCAGGTCTTGAAGAACACCACTACAGGGAGTTGGGGTTTTATCTTCCATACATACCAGACTGGGTGCTGGAGAGTCACCCAACTTGTAACAATCAGTCATAGATAGAAAATTTAAAAAGGAGGAAAACCAGAAAGTCTGGTTTCTCTAGTAAAGGGTCTGGGAAAGGGGAAGACCAGCTGGGACTTGGCAGGAAAATCCATACTCTTTGGCAACAGTGGTCTGATCTTCCCACAGTATCATTACCAGCATACTGGGTGGACCAACCCATTGCCACTTCACCCTGGCCAACAGCGGAGGCTTAATCTGCCATGACAGTGTCACCTAAAGAGCCAGGATTGGCTAACCCATCCCACACCCTAGACCCACCAGCAATCACAGGCTTAATCTGCCCAGAGAGAAGATGTCAGCAGAGGGCCTCCAGTTTCTATACACTAAACCTAAATAAGTATGCTAAAATAGAAGATTTAAATAGGATTAAGAGTCTTCTAAGATAATTACCAAAATGTCTACCATATGATTAAAAATCACTCTTCATCCCAAGAACCAGGGAAATTACAAATTAAATGAGAAAAAACACAATCAAAATGAATCAGATGTTGGAATTATCTAACAAAACTTTTAGAGCAGCCATCATAAAATCACTTCATCATGTAATTAAAATTTCCCTTGAAACAAATGAAAAAGTATGAATTCTCAGCAAAGAAATAGAAATTATAGAAAAGAACTAAAGGACTGCCTGCATTAAGTCACAGAAGAGAGTACCCAGAAAGGAGTGAAAGTCTATTTCAAAGGGAGGGGATGGAGGCTTTCATTCAAACCCTGAAAATATAAATAGGTAAATTCCTAAGGCCATTAGTAAACACAAGCCCAGGAAAAGAATGCAAGCTGAGATAAGACATAGAAGACCCTGAGCTTCATATTTGCCTTGAGCTGGCTTTATTTTTTAAGATGCATTTATTTATTTATTTCTCCTCCTTCCCTCCCCCATTGTCTGCTCCCTGTGTCCATTCGCTGTGTGTTCTTCTGTGTCTGCTTGTCTTCTCTTTAGGCAGCACTGGGAACAGATCTTGGGACCTTCCAGAATGGGAGAGAGATGCTCAATCTCTTGTGCCACCTCAGCTCCCTGGTCTGCTGCAACTCTTATTGTCTCTCTTCTGTGTCTCTTTTTGTTGTGTCATCTTGCTGCACCAGCTCTCCACTAGGGCCAGTACTCCATGCAGGCCAGCACTCCTGCATGGGCCAGTATTCCTGCACAGGTCAGAACTCCTGCGTGAGCCAGCACTCCTTTGTGAACCAGCCCTCTGCGTGGTCCAGCTCTCTGCTTGGGCCAGCTTGCCACATGGGCCAGCTTGCCTTCACCAGGAGGCCTTGAGAACCAAACGCTGGACCTCCTATATGACAGATGGGAGCCCAGTCGCTTGAGACACATCTGCTTCCCTTGAGCTGACTTCTTGATAGGAAGGCTAAACTCTGAAGGATACCACCAGCCAAAGCAGAGCCAATTTGAAAAGACTGTGAAAGGTGTTTTTGGCTTTGGTTTGTTTGTTTTGATTAACTCCTGGCATTCAAGAAAATTACTATCAATATCACTAGCTGGATATAAACATAAGGAACAGACAGTTCAGGGAATAAATCCCAGAGTTAAGACATTAAAATTTTAAAATACACAGTGCACAACAAAAAATTAAAAGACAAAGAAACAGGAAACTATAGCTCATCCAAAAGAATAAGATAGAAATCCAGAAACTATCAATGAAAAGGGACAGATTTTGGATTTATCAGACAACAACATTTAAAAAGTCGTCTTAAATATGTGCAAGGAGAAAAAGGAAAAGATGAAGAAAGAACTGAAGGATATGAGGAAAACAATGAGTGAACAGTAAGGGAGTCTCTTTGAGATTCTCAGTAGGCACCAAACAGACATACTGGAGTTGAAGAACACAATAACTGAAATGAAAAATTCTATAGAGGGTTTCAGCATTTTGGAGGTGGCAGAAGAAAGAATCAGTGATCTTAAAGACAAGGCAATTGAAATGATTTGGGCTGAGGAGTAGAAAGAAAACAGAATAAAAATGTGCAAACAGAGCCTAAGAGACCTGTGGGACACCATCAAACGTACCAACATAAGCATGAGTGAAGCCCAGAAGAAGAAAAAGAGACAGGGAAGGAGGAATATTCAAAGAAATAATGGCATAAAACTAATGTAATTTAATGGAAGACATGAATATGCACATTCAAGCATCCCAACAAACCCCAAGCAAGATAAACTCAAAGAGAAACAGGCGTAGACACATAGTAATCAAACTGCCCAATGCCAAGGACAAGGAAAGAGTTCTGAAAGCTGCAAAAGGAAAGTGATGAGTTAAACATACAAAGGAATCCCGATAAAATTAAGTGCCAATTTCTCATCAGAAACCATGGAGGCAAGAAAGCAGAGGGACAAAATATGGAAAGTTCTGAAAGAATATGGTTGCCAACAAAGAATTTTATGTCTTTAAAATGAGGGAGAGATTGACATTTCCTGATTTAAAAAATAAATAAATAAAATAACAAGAACAAAAAAAAATGCTGTGGGAGTTCATTACCACTAGTACTACCCTACAAGCAGTGTGAAAGGAAGTTCTTCATACTGACAGGAAAGAACATCAGACATTGGATCAAAGTGGCATAAAGAAATAAAGACCTCCTATAAAGGTAACCATATGGATAATTATAAATGCCAGTATTATTGTACTGTATTATTTGATGTGTAACTCTTCTTCTTACTTCTTACAGATGCTAAAATGCAAATGCAGAAAAAGGCATGATAAATCTATGGTTTTTGGACATACAATATACCAAGATATAATTTGTAACAGGTACACTAAAAAAGTGGGTGGATAGAGGAGTATAGGAACACTGTGTGTGTTGCTATTGAAGATAAGCTGGTATCAAATCAAATATTATTATTATAAATCTAGGATGGTAAATTTTAACTTCATGGTAACTTCAAGGAAAATACATGAAAAATGCATTCAGAAAGAAATAAGAAGGGACTCAAAATAGTACAATAAAAAAAATCAAATCAATATGAAAGCAAGCATTAAGGGTTAAAAAAGTATGACTTACAAAGACAAAATAACAAAATGGCAGAAGAAAGTTCTGCATTATCAGTAGTTGCTTTAAATGTAAATAGATTAAACTCTCCAGACAAAAGGCAGAAAATTGGCAGAATGTATAAAAAAGGAGGCGCCAACTCCATGTGTTTACAAAAGACTCACTTTAAATTCAGAGTCATGATTAGGTTAAAATGAAAGGCTGGAAAAAATATACCATGTAAACAGTAACAAAAGAGAGCTGGGGTAGCTACACTAATATCAGGTAAAATAGACTTTAATTCAAAAACTGAGGACAATTCAACAAAAAGACATGACAATTATAAATACGTTAGCAATCAGAGAGAAGATGCTAAGAGCAGAGTCCCAAAATATATGAAGCAAATATTGACATATTTGAAAGGAGAAATAGAGTGTTCAATATTGATAGTAGGAGACTTCAATACACCACTTTCAATGATGAAGAGAACATCTAGACAGAAGATCAATAAGGAAATAGAAGACGTGAATGATACTCCAAACCAACAAGAGTATCTAAACAAACATAAATAGAACCTTCACCAAACAATAGCAGAATACATATTCTTTTCAACTACACATGGATCATCCTCCAGAACAGACCATATCTTAGGTCACAAAACAAATCTCAAGAAATTTTAAAATATTGAAATCATAAAATATATATTTTCCAACAACAAAGGAAGGAAGCTAGATACCAATAACAAGGAGAAATGGAAAATCTACAAATATGTGGAAATTAAAGAACGCACCCTTAAATAACCAATGGGTCAAAGAAGAAATTACAAGTGAAGTTAGGAAATATCCTGAAAGAAATGAAAATGAAAACATAACAAACTAAAGTTTATGAGATACAGCAAAGGCAGTTCTGAGAGGAAATTTTATGGCTCTAAATGCTTACATTAAAAGAAGAAAGATCTCAAATCAGAGACCTAACCTCACAACTGGAGGAGCTAGAAAAAGAAGAGCAGCCTCAACCCAAAGTGAGCAGAAGGAAGGAAATAACAAAGATTAGAGTGAAGATAAATAAATAAAGAATAAAAAATAGAGAGAACCAAGAAAACCAAAAGTTGGTACTTTGAAAAGATCAATAAAACAGACAAAATTTCAGCTAGAGTGAAAAAGAAAAAAAAGAGAGAGAATACAAATAAAATCAGAAATGAAAAGGAAGCTATTGCTACTGACCCCACAGAAATAAAAAGGACTGTAAGAGGATACTATGAAATTCCTAGAAACAAACAAACTACTTATAGTAGGAAAAATCTGCAACAAGGCTATTAAAACTAGTAAAAATTTAGCAAAGTCATGGGGTACAAGATAACACCCAAAAATTAGTAGTGTTTTATACAAGAGTAATGAACAATCTAAAGAAGAAACCAAGAAAAAGTCCATTTACAATAGCAAGTAAAAGAATAAAATATCTACTAAAATTCTAAACAAGGAAGAAAGAACTTATACACAAAAATCTACAAAACATTGCTAAAAGAAAGCAGAGAAGACCTAAATAAATAGAAGGGCATTCCATGTTCATAGATTGGAAGGCTCAATTTTGTTAAGATGTCAATTCTACCCAAAATGATTTTCAAATTCAACACAACCCCAATCAAAATTCTGACTTCTTTCTAGAAATGGAAAAGCCAATCATCAAATTTATATGGAAGGGTAAGTGTCCCTGAATAGTCAAAGCCATCTTGAAAAAAAAGAACAAATTTTCAGGACTAACACACCTTGATCTTAAAACATATTACAATGTCACAGGAATCAAAACAGCATAATACTAACACAAGGACAGGCATCTAGACCAATGGAATTGAATCAAGAGCTCAGAAATAACCCTCACATTTATGGCCAGTTGATTTTTGACAAGAGTGCCAGGTCCATTTAACTGGGAAAGAATGGTCTCTTCAACAGATGGTGCTGGGAAAACTTGATGTCCATGTGCAAAGAAGGTGGGCCCCTGCCTCATGCTATATAAAAAATTCAGCTTAAAATGGATCAAAAAACTAAATATAAGAACCAGAACCATAAGACTCCTAGAAGAAAATGTAGGAAAGCATCTTGAGGACTGTACTTTAGGCAATGGTGTCTTAGACTTTACACCCAAATCACAAACAACAAAAGAAAAAATAGATTAGTGGGACCTCATCAAAATTCAAAATGTCTGTGCATCAAAGGATTTTGTCATGAAAGTCAAAAGACAAGCTACACACTGAGAGAAAATATTTGGAAACCACATATCCAATAAAGGTTTAATATCCAGAATATACAAAGAAATCTTACAACTCAGCAACAAAAGGACAAAAAAAAAAAAACTATTGAAAATGGGCAAAAGACTTGAAAGCCATTTCTCCAAAGCAGATTTACAATTGGCTAAAAAGCACATGAAAAAATTGCTCAATATCATTAGCCATTAGGGAAATGCTAATCAAAACCACAATGAGATACCATTTCACACCCACCAGAATGGCTGCTATTTAAAAAATGGAAAATTTCAAGTGTTAGAGAGGAAGTAGAGAATTAGGAACACTTGTTCATTGCTAGTAAGAATGTAAAATGGTGCAGCTGCTGTATAGGACAGTTTGGTGTTTCCTCAGAAAGTTAAGTATAGAATTACTGCATGGTCTGGCACTCTTACTTCTAGGTATTTACCCCAAAGAATTGAAAGCAGGAACTTGAACAGATATTTGCACACCAATGTTCATAGCAGTGTTATTCACAATTGCCAAAAAATGAAAACAAGTGCCCATCAACTTATAAATGGACAAAATGTGGTATACACATAAATGAATATTCTTCAGCTGTGAAAAGTAGTGTAGTTTTGATACATGCGACAACATGGATGAACCTTGGAGACATCATGTTGAGTGAAATAAGCCAGATACAAAAGGACAAATATTGCATGTTCTCACTGATATGAAGCAATTAGTGTAAGCAAATTTCTAGAGTCAGAAACTAGAATATAGGTTACCAGAGGCCAGTGTGGGAGTAGGAAAGGGGAATTAAGACTTTAAATGTATGGGATTTCCAATTGGGAGATGGAAAAGAGTTGGCAATGGATGGTGGTGATGGTAGCACAACATTGTTCATGTAAGTAACAGCACTGAATTATATATTTGAATGTGGTTAAAAGGAGAAATGTTAGGTTGTATGTGTTACTAGAATAAAAATTTTAAAAACATAGGACTGTACAAAACAAACAGTGATCCCTAATGTAAACCATGGACTGTAGTTAATTGTATAATTATTAAAATGTTCTTTCTTCAATTGTTAGAAATGTTCCACGCTAATGCAATGTTTAATAATAGGGTGGCATATGGGAACTCTGTATTTTATGCATGATTTTTCTGAAAACTATGACTTGTCTAACAAAAAAACTAAAGGATAATAAAACACATAATCCAACTAGAAAATGGGCAAAAGTCATGAACAGATATTTCACCAAGAGTATATATAAATGCCAAAGAAAAATATGAAAAGATGTTCAACTTCATTAGCCATTGAAAAAATGCTCATTAAAACCACAATGAGATATCACTATGCACCTATTAGAATGGCTAAAGTGAAAAATAGTGACAACATCAAATGTTGGCTTGGATGCAGAGAAAATGGATCACTCATACATTGCTAGTGGGAATGGAAAATGGTATAGCCATTCTGGAAAACAGTCTGGCAGTTTCTTAAAAAGTCATGCATGCAATTATCATATGATCCAGTGATTGTACGTTTGGTCATTTATTCCAAGGAAGTGAAAATTTGTTTATATAAACATCTGCACACGAATGTTAATGACAGTCATAATAGTCAAAAACTGAAAACAAACCAGATGTCCTTCAACAGATGAATGGTTAAACAAACTATTGTAAATCCATTCCATGGAATAATACTCAACATTTAAGAAGAATGGACTATTGACACAGCCAACAATTTGGATTAGTCTCCAGGAAATTATACTGAGTGAAAAAGGTCTATCTCAAAAGGTTACATACTGTAAGATTTCATTTTATAAAATATTTGAAATAAATTATAGAAATGGAGAAAAGATTAGTGAATGCTGGGGGTTAGGGACAGAGGAAGGGGTGGGCAGCAGGGTGGTCGCTATGGCTATAAAAGACCAAGGGATCTTGAGGCGACTGGTATGTGCTGGATGTGAAAACATGTTAATATTATTAATATTAACAGCTTAATAATATTGGCTCTGGTGATGATCATGGGAAATTACACCTGTGATAAAATTGCACAGAACAGTACACAGACATACACACACACAAAGGATTGCATGTAAAACTGGTGACATCTGAATAAGTTTGAAGGATTGTATCAATGTCAATTTCTGGACGTAATATTATCCTATGGTCATGCAGAATGTTACATTGGGTGAGAGTGGGTGAAGGGTATTTAGAGTTTCCTGTTATTTCTTACAACTGCATATGAATCTATAATTATCTCAAAATAAAGTTACAAAGTTTAAGGACAGAATGCAAGTAGTTTGTCTGAGGTTGAGCAGTAACTTGATGAGTCCAGTGAGTGAACCCATCCTCCTGAAGGACACCCTGAGATTTTGTCCTGCTCTCCCTTTTTAAAGATTTTATTTATTTATTCCCTCCCCACCACCACCACCGTTCACGCTTGCTATCTGCTCTCTGTGTCCATCTGTTGCGCGTCTTCTCTTGTCTTCTCTTCTCATCTTGTCTTTAGAAAGCACCAGGAACTGATCCTGGGAACTTCCAACGTGGAAGAAAGGCACACCCAGCTTCCTGGTTTGTTGTGTCCCTCGCTGTCTCTCTTCTGTGCCTCTTTTTTGTTGCTCCAGCTTTCCATGTGGGCCAGCTCTCTACAAGGGCCAGCTCGCTTTCACCAGGAGGCCCCGGGAACCGAACCCAGGACCCTCCATATGGTAGACGGGAGCCCAGTCGCTTGAGCCACATCCACTTCCCTACCTTTTTAACACTTTGTTTCCTGCCTGCTCCTCTGAGTCTGGTTTGTGTCTATGCCTTCTACCTGGCTGAGCCAGAGCCTGGGGCCAGATGGGGTAGGAAAGTGGCCCCTAAGAGGATGGGAGTGGTCCATCTAAAGGGACCAGG